>JBBPTJ010000403.1:0-14604 GCA_038094035.1 Pulveroboletus aff. ridleyi
TGAGGCAGCGAATCATGGGGCATGACCTCATTCCCGCTCTGATGAAGAAACTCGAAGGTGGTAAATCCCATGACATTCGCAGGAGCTTGATATGTCTTGACATTATTGGTACATGTCTGGTGATCGTATGCACTTACATGACTGATTTTTCTGTAGGGAGTTACGATTCGGTGGAGCTGACGTCGATTGTGGAGAAGAGCATCAGCTCCTTGAAGGACAATCGCACACAGATCCAAACGAAAGGCATCAAGACTCTTGCCGCCCTTGCAAAGACGAGTAAGCCCGTCTTCGTCTTCCGGTGTACAACCACTGATGAACCATGGTAGCGGCCGGCGAGCAGGTCATAAGCCAACGCGTGATCGATATAGTGAGAATGCTGCCCGACCCTTCGGGCAAGCCATCCCAACAGTCGCTCGGACCTGCTGCTGCGTTGTACGATCTGTCCAAGAATGGTAAGTCGGGTGCCATCCTGCATACTAGTTGTAACCTCGTCCAATTCAGAAACCCTCCGTAACCAAATCCGAGGCTCGCAAGAATTCCTTGACTGGAAGATTCGGCATCAACGTCACGCCTAGGTTTGAGTGACTTGATTAGGAAATGAGTACAGCCTCTATGAGTGCATACCATGTATCTTCTATGGGGGTTTCATGATTCATTGTCTCCAATCTGACTGGTTTGCCTGTAAAATGCTCATGTATAACAAGTGAGGAATGGAAATGTAAGTAGGGTAAGCAAGAATATCTAAGTACAAGGTCCAGGGAGTCAAGGGAGAGCTTGTTGAGAACACTGTTACACACCAGAGATTGAGAAACAGGCCTAGAGTTGAGTCTGGAGAAGCAGAGTTGCATGGAATATGACATCAAGTCCTTTCTGTACCTTGAGCACCTGGACTATGACTGTATAACTACTGAGATGTCAGACTAATTAGTTCACTTGTCATATGGTGTGTAATCTGGTATTCTGGACTCAACTCTGGACTTCTTTCCTTTGATCTGGTGCATTCTTGATGAGTTTAGCAATCTGGACTCCCATATATAGTCAATCTTGTTCACTAGACTTACATCCTATTCCTTGCTTATATACATAGCCACTAGTCTCACTCCTATCTATTCTCTATCCCTATGCTCTGGCTTGCTTAGTTATCTCTGCCCTCTGGCTTCATTTAATAATTTCTATGTCTTCCCATATATACAGTGGCTCAAAAAACTATCCAGATATTTGTCTGTTTTGCATTAAATGCAACATCCTGTGAAAATCACTAACCTTAATCCTATTATGTAAGTATACCAACTAGAAGTACTAACCCTTGGCTGTCTACTAATGCAAAAATCAAGGGATTTGGATAAGATCTGATGAAATGGCAGCTATTTCAAAATCATGACTCATTCAGATAGTTTTTTGATTTCATATTGAAACTATATATTGGATCCTGAAATATCATAATATGATTTGACACATCTGGAAATGGTTCTATTATGTCACCTTTATGTAAATGTGTGTCAGACAACATATATAATACCCACTATCTCATATTTACTTGCCTATTTTTATTATAAAACTTAATTCTATTTTTTAGATTTTTTTTTTTTTTCACTTTTCCTGATCTTTTCTCAGGGTACATTACTTTCTAATCTAGGTTCATAGCAGTTCTGGTACATTAGAATGTCTACCTGGTGAAGCACTGGTATCATAGGAACCAATTACTAATAAGAGGACTATTATTTGGAAGATCATTATTAGTAAGGCCAAAAATATAATTCAAGCCATATAATCCATCAGTTTTATTCTTTATCTCAGAGCTCTGATCATATTTCATTCTATGTAATTCCACATTGGCAGTAAATCTTTACTAAACTCAATTATATTTATAACTTTTCTATTATATTATAGAACTTATGCAAAAACATTCCATTTTATATCTCAAGAAAAAAGAACTTACAAATTTTATAAGTCATAACATTAATCTATGCTATAATATTAACATAAAGTTATTGTTATTGGGACTATCTATATTTACAAAAGATGCTGTGCAATAATGCCTATGATAAGCTTTTCTTGTTCTTGCATACTATAGGTAATAGAGTATGTAGAAAAAAGCTTATATATTTCCTTAGATATCTTGTTGGATATTCCACTTTCTTTATATTTTTGTGTAGCCAAAGCAAAGGGATTCTGGGATTTGTTTTGAAAAAGAGTAAAAGAATATTGAAAAATTAGTATGAGACCTGTTGAAGTTTATATAATTTATTAATATTCAGGATTAGCCAACCTACCAATGCCCTGGTGAAGAACATCTTGTTGTGTGCTAGCTATCTTTCTAGCCTAGAAAATAATAAATCAATATATTTTTATAATATATACTATGGGTGTTACATCTATTATTTGAGAGAAACCCTGAAAAGATATTTATTTTAGTAAAATAGAGAAAATTTGATAATCAATTTACTAGAAAGGCCTGGGGTGTGGTAACAATCTAGACAATATAATATTAGATGTTATATGTAAAGAAGTTTCAAGATAAAAACTAACTGTCTATTGAAATAATATTAATAAGAAAATTACAATTTTATTTAAGTATCTTACCTTCTGAATATTATTAAGAATAAGTTTATATAAATAATAAATGTGTCATATAACAAAGTAAACTTACATCCTATATAAATATCAATTCATTAACATATAAGCATTAATATAATATAGCACTTACTAGCTAAAAATGACATATTAGATATAGTAATATAATATAGCATATAATATATCACAACTAATCAGTAAAATGTATATATTATAAATTACACAACTCACATGCTATTTTGAATAAATTGTTGAAAGAGATCATATATAAATTCATATTTTATATTATTAGTCTGAATTATATTATTTACCTCCTAAAAATAAGTTAGTATTAATTTATAATATAATGTTGTGACATTACATACTAGCTATTAATGGAACATGGTAAAAGAAATAAACACATATATTAATAAGCAGTGAATAATCATAATCTTTATACATACAAAACCACTTACAAACTGAGTGAAATAGTAATAAGAGCAAAGTAAATATTAGTAGAATTTGCATTTACACAGAATTTAACTTACTTGCTATTAATAAAAGCACATGAAAAAGATACTAATTAGTAGGATTTTCATTTCAAATCTATATCAGATAGCTTACTTGCTATCAATGGGAAAATAAATAAACAGAATTGTCATTTCAAGTTAACTTAAGATCACTTACTTCCTATTAACAAGGAAATAGTAGTAGGAGATATAGGTGAGAAGTAGGTGTGTTATTTCAGATTCACATTAAATCACTTACTTCCTATTAATGGAATAATAGAAGGATGTTTGTAAGTAAAAATGTTGTTTCAAATCCATATCAATTATTTACTTTCTATTAATAGAACAATAGCAAGGGATATAGAGATAAGCATAATTATTATATCAAAGTTATATTAAACCACTTACTGGCTATCAATGAAAAAATAACAGAAATGATAGCAATGAATAAAATTGTTTCAAATTCATATTAAATCACTTACAAGCTATTAATATAATAATAGTAGAGAAACAGTGATGAGCAGAAATATTATTTCAAATCCATATGAAATTACTCACATACTATCAATAGAATGAAATTAGAAATGATAATAAATAGAATTGTTGGTTTAAATCCATATTAGATCACTTACAAGCTATCAATAGAAGAGATGGAAATGAATAGGATTACTATTGCAAATTTACATCAAACCACTCACTCCCTATAAATAATAATAAGCAGAATTATTACTTTAAATCTATATCAGATCACTTACAACCTATCAAATGAAAGAATAGCAAGTAAGCAAAATCATTATTTTAAACTCATATAACTTACTGGCTATGAATGGGAAAATATTAGGAAAAGTAATAACATTGCCATTTTAGATCACTTACTCGCTATCAAATGAAATAATAGTAGAAGAGATAAGTGAGTAGAATTTTCATTTCCAATCTATCAATTACTTACTGGCTATCAATAGGATAGTAGTAGAAAAAATAGTTGAGTTAAATTGTTATTTCAAATCTTTATATATAACTTACTTGCTATCAATAGAAAAATAGTAAAAGGGATGGTAATGAGCAGAATTATTATTTTAAACTTATATCAGATCACTTACAACCTATTAAAAGAAAAATAGCAGGAAAGATAGTGATAAATAGAATTTTTTTATTTTAACTTCAAATTAAATCACTTACTCGCTATAAATAGGATAATAGCAAAAGACATGGTAATGAGTAAGCATATCATTTAAAAATTCATTAGGTCACTTACATACTGTGAATATAACAATAGCATAAAAGATAGTAATAAGCAAAAATGTAATTTCAAATTCACATTAAATCACCTACTCCCTATTAATGGGAGAACAATAGAAAGAATGGTAATAAGTAAAATTATCATTTTAAATTCATATTAGTTCACTTACTCCCTATCAATGGAGGAATAGCAAAAAAAATAGTGATAAGTAGCATTTTCATTTCAATATATATCAGATCACTTACAATCTATTAATAGAAAAATAACAGAATAAATGATAGTAAGTAGAACTATTATTTCAAATTTATATCAGATCACTTACTCCCTATCAATGATAGCACAGTGAGATATAATCAATATTTTTTTATATTAGAATACTTACCAACTAATGATAGAATATATAGATCTATGATTAACTTCTTTTTCAAAATGTATACCTTATTACTCACAAACTAATGTAATATAAGTTATGAGATAAATATATCTAGCAATTTATATTTATACTGAACTTACTTTCTTTGTATTCCATTGTGATTTTAGAAAACATGTGAAATTTTTTATTTTCACAATTATATCACTTACACCCTAGCATTTTGCATGAAAATAAATATCTGTTAGCTAAATTCTTTTATCACATTTGAGATAACCTACTGCCTGAAATCATAATTAACTCATATGTCAATTTCTATATTCTTTAATATATTACTTACTCCCTTTGAATTTAAATTCCCATCACAAATCCATTAGTCCCATCCTTTCTAACTATTTATTATTCCACTTACCTGCTGTTAATAGAAATATATCAGAGACAAATTCTCTTCTCTGAATATATCACTTACATTCTATTTATACCATGAGTCATTATCTGAATACATTAGCCTTTAATAAATAAATATCACATACACTCTTTATGAATAAATAAAAAGATCAGCTAGCAAGCACTTTTCCAATTTTATATTAAGATAAATTACCTAGTCACTTATCAATGTCCATTCATTTTTATTGCTTGACTCCTACATACCTGTGTGTGTGGAAACCAGCTTGCCAACCCCTCAACAAGACTATAGTGTTCATTGGCACTCTTTCCAAATTTAACAAAGGGCACCAACACACTGCATGATATCAATACACATGCACATCTAACCACTATTTCACTTACTATCTGACTGCATACTCCACACATAGCCAGATATTCTTTTCTTGTGCTATAATCAATAGCTTCTGCAACAACCTGTTATTCAATACAGCTGCAGTTTGCTCCAACAATATTTTACATCCTTCATCAGATGTGTCCATGCCTAATAATATAATCAGTGAAATATAAATATATTAAAGCAAAGTATCTGTGTGCAAACCTTCCAGTTTCACAAATGCCTGTGGTGGAAATTTCATGGCACAAAAACTCTGCCATATATTTGTTTTATCAAAAGTCTCCTCAGCATACCTCCTCTGCTTTGCAAGCTGGTCTTCTAAAGGGATTTCTAGGTCTTCAAACTGGAATGACTGTGTTACAAGTGCATCCCATTTTGTAAAAAGTACCACAACTGGCACTAATATCCAGATAGGTGAGTACAGAAAGTACATTTAAAAAGATCTATTACCATTTCTAGTATCACATTCACTGAAAAATCTTTCTTCTGCAACAGTGACAGAACGATGGTGCTGATCCATTGGAATACAGTACCTGCTTATATTAGCATCATCAGAACCTAGTTCAATATGCTCACCTACCATATTGCATGAATCTGCTTTCTCAGAATAGTCATAGTTGTACACTCTGCAATAAAGCTCTTCATTATCTCAAACTCATCCTCACACCCAGCCTCAAATCCAGGAGAGTCATGGAAGACAAATTTCTGATTGCTCTTGAAGACCATCTCATGTTTGATATCATGGATTCCACACTGTAAAAGGTGAGATGACTTGCAAAGACTCTAAGTCAATATATGTAGCCCAGTGCTTACCTCCCTGGTGCCTTCAATGACAAAATCAATCTGATCATACATCAATTGCATGAGCAGTCACCACATTCCAGCTTGGATCATACCTTTTCCCCTTGATCATTGTAGATCTCCGGATTGTCTGTCGAGTTACAGATCTTCTGGAGGATGGTGGTCTTGCCAGCATTCGCCCTGCCAATCAAGAGAATCCTAAACCGTCCAAATTTTGCCATAAGATCCGGGTCAACATCTTGCATGAAGCGAGAAATATCTGGAGCTTCTGTCTGCAGGCCAGCGGTACACGAGTCATCAGATCGTTGCTCCTGAGAGACGGGGCCTGCAACCTGTTTGTCCTGCGGACCCAAACCTATGTTTTTCAGCTCGAAAGGAAGAGACCTAGTGGATACGTTTTTCATCGGCATGTTGTTTAAGTCCTCCAGGGATGCACCAGTCGGCACATTAGGCTCTTCAGAATGCTGGGCAAGCTGTCGAGATGAGGCTCTGCCACTGCTGCGGGATCGGATGCGTCCGATATGTTTTTCTATGAACGCGTTCATTTCTTGTCCGTTCAAGAAACCCAGAAGATGAGTGAAGCAACGACTAATGGTGGTTCCGAACGATGGATGGCGATGGTGCTGCGGCTGACAACAGGAATTGCTGTGCCAGGAGTTTCCTAATCGAGTACATAAGCCCCCTTGTTACAGAAACGGGAGAAGTTCTGAGTTACTGCAGAGGGCGTAAAGGGAGAGATGAATGGGATGCATGAGCTGCGTGTCTTATATCCCATCAGGTCATTGTTGTTTTCCATAATAATATTAACATTTCAGCTGAGCGTAATGGGGGACTTGGATGCCAGTACTCAGGATAGCCAGGCTGACTACGTTGGAGCATCCCTCCCTGAGGCCAACCAGTGCTCGAGTGACCTGGGATGCTCATGGAAGTCAATTCACCTCACTCCCAGACTCATGGTGCCGCGTCACTGTATTTTGTAAACATGCATATGTAAGCAACATGAGTTCCACTACCCCATCTCTTGGACATTCGCATCATGTACATTGTTCACCACGTTCCGACACCTTGACACTACCCCCTGAACCATCTTTCCTGCCACAAAACACATCAACAATGGCAGAGGCGAAGCCAAGAGCGATAATCGCACTGATATACTGAACAGGAAGCTTGATGAGGTGAAGCGCGCTGGACACCATTGAAATCATTGTGAATATGGCTGAATTCACAGGGACACAGAACCGCGTCATCCGAGTGGGAGACGGTCACCCAGCCACAATCGCAGCCAACGGTTAAGAAAAGTGATCGGCCTCCCCCAACAGACAAGAAAATCTTGCTTGAACCACTATCCGAACCATCCTATGAGCCTGTGCGCCAAGACGAACAGCGGGTTTAAGAGGGGTGGAATATGCTTGTGAGCGTCAAACTTTGCACCCGGCTGCACTAAGAGGGACACAGAAAATGATGAAGATGCCTAAGCCAGCCGGAGGGCGTCAGGCGGCGATCATGACCAGCCGAACAAACCAGAGATGAGAGCACTTACCTGGGAGGATTTGGAGATGAATCCCGCGAACCGTCGTATCAGACAACTGTCAGTGCCAAGAAGACGGTGGTAGTCAGTACGAGGAGACGGATCAGCTAAGCCAAGGGAGCAAACATGGAGGATTTATGTACAAGGGAGGACTATCCGGAACACTACCCAAGCGGTGGTGACCGAGGCGAATGTTGCAAGGAACGAGGCAGAAAGGATAGCGCAACGAGCGGCGCACACAACTCAGAACGAGTCGCTCACTGGAGAAGACATGAGTCCGTGAATGGTACAAGCGCATGCTGAATAGCATACCTGGACCACCTACATAATATAAAACATTCTTAACGACCCATCAAGGCAGCGAGCCTGACACGTTGACGAGAACGAATTAAGTCAGACCTAACAAAAGAATCAATCAAGTAAGACGGACTTACAGCAGGAGTCGAAATGCCAATAACGGCTGCATGCAACGTGAGCGCAGCAACAGACTAACTCCGGTCTGTAACGGCGTTGATCGACGCACCCGCTACCTCAGTCTAGGCAACATGGTGCCCAAATCATTCGGAACACAAACACAAACCCAGATGCGAATGCAGACTCCTGGCCAAAGTTGGCATCCTATAAACCAAAAAGTCAGTCAAAGATGATCCACCGCATCGCACTCCGTGCCAGTATCAGATGTCAAGAAAGCCACGTACAACATATGTCCATGGGATATCATAATCGACTCCCAACCCAGGTCCGACCTCCTCCATCGTTACTTGCATATGCGCCACCGCCGCATCTGTCGATCCTCATGGCTTCTCTGGCATGTATTGCGTTCCTCTGTGCGTGTTCCTCCTCGCTCGCTGATCCACGCCCATCTATGCAGTCAACAGTGTCCCAAGCGTACAGCGTTAGATTGGCCTAACGCACCTTTTATGGCTGCACACGCGTCATGCCAGGACCTGAATGCAGTACGCCAACTCAGCATCACCTTCGACGGCTTCAACGAGCCTAAGGCACATCGTGCGGCCCTCTGCACCAACCTCATCACCAGATATGAGGCATCTCGCCTACTTTCCCCACAAGGGCCTTCAAAACCAACGCATCGCGCTCGAAGACACCATCACACTTACTCGTCTCCTCAACTGCACCCTCCTTGTCCCACTCGCCCGCCTCGGCCCTAAAATGCTGTGCTACATCCGTTCGAGCATGCTTTTGCGGGTGCTCCAGTTCAACATAAGCAGCTGGGGAAGAAGACATTGTGTGGGCACTAATCCCGGCAGATAGTATCACGGTGGGATCGGAACATATTTGAAGGAGGATATGGATATGACCATTCTGTCTATTTGCTCGAGTGGATCCTAGTCGGGGGGGAGAGGGTTAACGCTCGTGGATGGCAAGGGCCTTAACATGCCTTTTGATTTCATTCGCCACCACCTCCCCTGAGACCTAGCGTCCAGAGATTGCCACCGGCCGAGGACCAGACAGACGCGAGCCCAGACGCTACATCCATCTTCAATTGAGTGCCTCTGAGACTCATCGGACTGCTCGGGGCTCGGGTAAATGTAGTGCCAATCGTGTTGCACAATAATTTCATTGCTGTATCCGATGGTGGTACTATGAAGTGGGCCAGTGAGTGGTGGATGGCTGTATGCCACAAGAGTTGTAATTGGAGATGGGACAACTACCGTGGTTGGGCGAAGAGGCGACAGCCGAAAGCCGCAAGATCGCCGCTGCCAAAAGGCAAGAGGTCTCGACTCCTTGAGATCTCATAGTCAGTATCAGTGTCATCATCGGACATGCACTGTCATCCTCATTTCCGGGCTGTTCGTCTGCAGCGTTATGGTGGGAAGGTGGGGACAATCAACGGTCTCACCCAAAAGAGGAACCCGGTGGCAACAGGGCATTAGTACGTTGAACAATGCCGCATCCATGCGGATGTCCACGAGCATGGTATGCGCTTCTAAATACGATGGTCCTCAGCTCGAACGCATCCCTCTTGGACTCAATCCATATACATGCCAGCGTCGACACATTATCAATGCATCACCTGCCAAGGTGCCACAACGAATTCGAATTCGCGGAACCTAGCAGTTTTTATCGACGGCACGTTTAACGAACTTGGTGACAAGGTAGTTGTTTATGTGCATCACCGTTCACCTGAACTGATCAACTGAGAGTAGGGTACGAACGTCTGGGAGCTATACCGCCAAGTAGAAGACAGCTCTGGGCCGGAGCATCCTAAACCGCTTTATCTGAGGGGGGCTGGGGAATACGATACCGCTCATCTCTCCCTACTCGACCGTACTGGAAAGAAGATACGCAGCTTAATTGAGATGGCATTTGCCTGGTTGGTTCTAGACGAGATACTCTCTAACACGCTTAACCGGTCGCTACAGGCACGTAGAGGACAACGTGAAGGAAGCGTACTCTTGGTTGGTAGACAACTATCGCAAAGGGGACCGAATATACTTGTTTGGTGTGTGGGTTCACCCCTGGCCCTACTAGATGATGTGATGTTTGCAGGTTTCTCTCGAGGCGCATATCAAGTGCGGGCACTTGCTGCTATGATCCACGAGGTGGGTGTGTGTACCGTTTGTCGTGCCACGAGTGACAGTCATCCTCGTGATAGGTTGGCCTGGTGAGGGACAAGGTTGATGTCGATGTGTCAGTATCCCTATTGTTGCTTTGCACGTGCCGCGTGCTTCACGAGTATCTAATGTCAGGGCACATGGTCATTATATCTCCGTCCGTCCCTATGATCCCGAAAAAAGGCGGAAGAGGATGGTGTTCAGGAGGGAGTTGTGTCAGGAGTATGTGAGGGTCCATTTTGTGGGAGTCTGGTGCGCTAGATCCCCTTGTCATGCCATTCGCAGCATCACAAACTGCCTTTGACCAGGGATACCGTGTCTTCTTTGGGTTTGATCAAGAGGACTGTTCACATCACTGCCTCTGCAACGGTAACGAACGCGTGCTATTTCCGACATGCACTTGCTCTTGATGAGCGACGAGTCCAGTTCATGCCGGAATACTTTACAGAGGTGAACGCACACTGTAGCAACATAGAGGATCATATATCCGATATCTGCGATGTCAAAGAGGTCTGGTTCGCCGGTAGCCATTCTGATGTGTATGTAATGTATTGATCTACCCAAAGGGCAGAGCTGATGCACACCGGCCTCCAGTGGTGGGTCAACCCGGAGACATTTTCAGGTGGATAACCTCTCCGGGTACGATGACTCCTCCGTTCATGCTGGCAATGTATCGCTTCACTGGATGAGACGGGAAGCCGCCGACCATGGTTTAGTTTTCAAGCCGAAAGAGTTCAGTTGGGATGCAGAGGATGTCGATAACGGGAGGAAGGATTCGATGACGGTTCCGTGGAGACTTTTGGAATTCTTGCCCGTACGTCACCGAGTCTCGTTCGGTGGTACTGGTACATACAGATCAAGGTAATGCGATCCTTGCTGACTCAACGTCACTGCTGATCGATGATCAATCGATCACCTATAGGTTGCACCTGTCTCGCGCTCGTGTGGTCATTCCTAGTCAGCAGATTCATTTCTCGGTTTTGTCTGGCGATGTGTATACACCCTGTGGTGTTCTTCAGGGGGGAATTCGTATTCCGAGCAGGGCAGCCTCAGCCTCAGGTAACTTATGGACAGCTGAGCTCTCGGACAGAGAAGCAACAATGCATCTGTTGTCACTATTACTTAGCGATCAACGACAAACACTAGAATCTCTCGAGAAGGTGCTATTTCTTCTTAGCTTCGGTAGGTCCCTTTCCTGTGAATCGATCGACGTTCATTGGTGTAGATACTACTGACGCCTTTGTAACTATCTAGGGCTCGACAATGGACCGACTCAAAAAATAGCCATACCGCAATGGATGGAAGGATCCATCCAGGTACAAAGTGGCTTCGATAAGTTTGCCCTCACGGTCATTTACGACGTTATTTGTAAGTCGTCGTCCTTTATCCTTGTCGGTAAGTATATCAATATTGCTTAACTCGTAGCCGACTTTTCTGTTCCTGAGCAGTTATTGGAGCGTGCAAGGGACACTCTCTGCGGCTTATTGACCTCCTGTCAGGATTCATCCACAGGTTTCTACGTTCTGCGATTATCGGCAAAGCATGAACCACTCCGACGACACTTTATTACCCCCAATGTGATCGGGGCTCTCATGAGTGCGCTGGAATGGACTACGAAGAGCCCCAATGAGAGATTATTTCCAATGGTTATGGACAGTCTACGTTACCTCGTTAGTGACGGTGTGTATAGCCAATGTCCCCTGGCTACGCGCTCATCTTTCACAGGCCACTTAAGGGGCGATGTCATCAATCAGCTCCTCCCTAGTCCAGATGAAAAGGAAGTTAGGCAAACGAGGCTCTCGGTGGCATTAGAAATAAAAGGTGGTGGCGTCGTGTTGATCATGTATTGCGCTGACTCATGTCGCCATAGCACCTAACCAGTTGAAGGCATGGCTTAACTTGATCATATCTTTTGCTCAGTATCAGGCAGGTAAGAGCTCTCCAAACGGCTGTAATACTGTTTACCCATCCATACGACAGATCTGTGCCAAGAACTGAAACCGAAAATTTTTGAACTGGCAAAAACGGAGAGAAGTCCTGCTGGTTGGGCGGCTGTGGAGGCACTTGTTGCATTGAACGAACCGTGTGAGTCGTAGCCTTTCTGGTGTGAATATCACTGTCTGAATGGCAGTGGCATTGCGGAAAAACAGTCAATGAGGATATCCATTTCTCCAATATCCTAGGCTACCTTGGTAATGTTCTCCCTCCGTTGGATGCGGAGGTAGGCGGCACCACCCCAGCCGACACCACTGGCGACCTCCCCGCCGGATTGTACGTCGTTGGTGAGTACTATCCATCGAGCGCATCTCTTTTTGTAATTGACTTGTGTCAGATTCTGGGGAGCTCGACGCGAAAGTGATGCATAAGCTTGTGTCAACTATCCAGTCGCGTAATGTGCATGAACGCATCACTGCGACCCTGACATTACTGAAGCTCTGCAGATGTGAGTCCTCGGGGAGTTCTCGCCTACGAAGTTAACCACTGATGAATTAGACCCGACGATTCGGGATTTTTGCTCGCAAAACAAGACCGTGGATGTCTTCGTGAAGCAACTGGAGCGAAAGGAGACCTCTCTGCTGGCAGCGTATGCTTTGAAGACGTTTTTGGAACGAGGTGAGCGAAGGGCCAGGCCCCAGGTCCGGCACGGGGAGCAGCTTGGCTCATGTATAAACTAGGCATGCCGCCTTCCAATTTTAGTCGTGCTGCACAGCTTATTGCTGATACGCTCAACAATGGCTGGTTTGACGATGCAGTAGGCCGAGTCGAAGGCCTCGATATCTTCCGCGGACTCATGACTTTCGGTAATCTTCGGTGAATTCTTACTCATCGGAACTGTGCTAATATGTTGGGTCCAGATGGTCTGAGGCTGCAAACCATAGGGATTGACATCATTGCCTCTCTAATCAAGGCATTTGAAGGTGGTAAACACCGTAATATCCGTATGGACTTGATATGTCTCGACATTCTTGGTACATGTCTGGTGATCATATGTGCTTAAATGGCTGATTTATTTGTAGGGAGTTATCTTCCGGCGGAGCTGACATCGATTGTGGAGAAGAGCATCAACTCCTTGAAGGACAATCGCACACAGATCCAAACGAAAGCCATCAGAACTCTTACCGCACTTGCAAAGACGAGTAAGCCCGTCTTCGTCTTCTGGTGTTCAACCACTGATGAACCATGCTAGCGGCCGGCGAGCAGGTTATAAGCCAACACGTGATCGACATAGTGAGAATGCTGTCTGATCCTTCGGACAGGCCATCCCAACAATCACTTGGCCCCGCTGCTGTGTTGTACAATCTGTCCACGAATGGTAAGTTGGGTGCCATCCTGCATACTAGTTGTAACCTCGTCCAATTCAGAAACCCTCCGTAACCAAATCCAAGGCTCGCAAGAATTCCTTGACTGGAAGATTCGGCATCGACATCACACCTAAGTTTGAGCGACTCGATTACGAGGTTTCGTGATTCATCACCTCCAATCCGATTGGTTTGCTTGTAAAGTGCCCACGTTTAACATTGACATCCATCGTGTACATCTCAGTTAACTTTGCATTGCTGTATCCCTGCCTACGTCCACTTTAACGCACGGGATGGGGCATGTCGCGATATCCGACTCGGAACCATGTGGTGGGTATTGTGACGTGACTCGCTCACTCAAAGGTTGGAATGCGAATTCGCGTCCGCACAGGCGTGGATGTGGAATGACGAACTTGCCGACGAGGTTATCAGAACCAGAATGGCAGTCTAGGGGGCGAGTATCCACGAGTTGATCCTCAAGGCCTCACTCGCATATGTTGGAATGTCGAGGTCGACTGCATGCGGACTGTCACGCACGCTCGGAACCCTACCGACCAACGTCTCAATCGTCTCGGCCAGGTGGAGCAGTTCCCTAGGGAACAGGCTGGTTTCAATCTAACCGGGCACCGCGAACAGTGATTCAGTGAAAACGGTACTCGAGTGAGGGACAGAGCAGCGGGCACACCGTGCAAGCACAATGGGCAAACCAAGGTTGGCGCGGTCTCGTACGTGGAACTGGTATTGACGACTGTCAGTCTGTCACCTTGTGCATCTTGGGCGAGATCGCTAAGCGAGGATGTCGGTACCTCGAGGGGGCGGAGCATTGTCCCCAACTCCAAGATGAAAACCCAGTGCGAGCGCGACGTGATACGACGAGGGAGATGCTGCGTCGGCTTCTCCCGTCTCGGGCGCACAATGGGAAATCGTTTGGAGTTCACGAGATGACA
>JBBPTJ010000404.1:0-12118 GCA_038094035.1 Pulveroboletus aff. ridleyi
GTCTTGTAGAGAACAGTTTCTTGTGCCATCTTGCTGTGCTGGTGGTGCCAAGTGTCCGTAGTACGATAATACTATTGGCATCTAATTCGACGGAAGGTCCACCCAAGGAAGACCTGTTTCACACAGACTTTGCACCACTGTTCCGGCACCATGACGTACACAAGCGGGCGAACTAATAGTAAAGGGCTGCCCCCAGCAGTTCACGCTAATCACACACGCACCTCTACAGCGTCATGTTCCGAGCCAATCGATCAAAGGGTCTCGAATGGTCAATAATTATGTGTATCATGTTGTCGCCCTGCAGCGTGAACAAGGTGGGAAACGCCCTGTAACCCATCGATGTTTATCGACAGTGATAGGTTCCAGACTATTGTGTAGGGTATCTTGTATCACATATCTAGCAAGTACATTATTCCGCACCGGCGTCGAACAAGCAAGGCGAACTTCGGTCGGCAACGCTGGCCGCTTGTATGGAAAGTATGACAGCCGTGGCCACATGGAGCACCTTATAAGGATAAACTCCACGCCTTAGGCGCTGCAAACGTTCGAAAGCCGAGCGCTGAGTAATCAAACAGACTAGCCCGCGCCTTCAACCACACCTGGAGGGGCCGACCCTGGCCTGCCACTGGTGCAAACGCGGCCGGGCGAGTCTGCGCTCTCAAACCCATCCAGTCGCCCCTGCAACTGCGGACGTGTTGACTGTCAGTACACCTGGGGCGTCCATTAGACGAATGGCGGTGGATGCTGGACATTTCCTGCTCCTCGCCATTCCTGTGGGCATTGGTGGATGCTGGATGTTTTCAGCTCCCCATTCCCCGTGTGCATTGATGGCGACTGCGTCGCCGTGATGGGTGCTGGACGTTTTCAGCCCCTCACTCTTCCTGCGGGCACTGGCGGATGCTGGATGTTTTCAGCTCCCCATTCCCCGTGTGCATTGATGGCGACTGCGTCGCCGTGATGGGTGCTGGATGTTTTCAGCCCCTCACTCTTCCTGCGGGCACTGGTGGATGCTGGATGTTTTCAGCTCCCCATTCCCCGTGTGCATTGATGGCGACTGCGTCGCCGTGATGGGTGCTGGACGTTTTCAGCCCCTCACTCTTCCTGCGGGCACTGGTAGATGCTGGATGTTTTCAGCTCCCCATTCCCCGTGTGCATTGATGGCGACTGCGTCGCCATGATGGGTGCTGGACATTTTCAGCCCCTCACTCTTCCTGTGGGCACTGGTGGATGCTGGATGTTTTCAGCTCCTCGTTCCCTGCATGCATTGATGGCGACTGTCGCCGTGATGGGTGCTGGATGTTTTCAGCCCCTCATCCTTCCTGCGGGCATTGGTGGATGCTGGATATTTCCGGCTCCTCACTGTTCCCTGGTTACACCAACGGCGACCATGCTGTGTTGATGGGTGCTGGACGTTTCAAGCCCCTCGTCTTTCCTGCGGGCACTGGTGGATGCTGGGTATTTCCAGCTCCCTGTTGTTCCCTGTGTGAATCTACAGCAGCCGCGCTGCGGTGATGGGCACTGGATGCTTCCAGTCTCTCGTCTTTCCTGCAGACATCGGCAGATGCTGGATGTTTCCCGCTCTTCGTTGTTCCCTGGGTGCACCAACGGCAGCTGTGCTGTGATGATGGGTGCTGGATGTTTCAAGCCCCCCACCTTTCCTGCGGGCACCGGTGGGTGTTGGATATTTCCAGCCCCGCGCTGCTCCCTGTGTGAATCTACGGCAACTGCACCGCGGCGGTGAGTGTTGGACGCCTCCAGCCTCTCGTCTTTCCTGCGGACATCGGTGGATGCTGGGTGTTTTCAGCTCCCTGCCGCTCCCTGGGTGTACCAATGGTGACTGTGCTGCAGCAGCGGGTGCCTTTAGTTAATCAATTGCAGTGAAGTAAGCAAGTTGGCGTGCTGCCGCAAATTCAGTAGCTATTTTACTGCTATTCCTCGTTACGTGGAGACAACAGCAGCACCCTCTCATGCCCATGGTTAAACAAGGAGGCTGTGCAAGTTGAATTGGGGGCATTCGCACATGAATAGACCTCTCCCCCCTGACTGATGATTAGATTTGTGTACAGCTGTGTAAAGGACATGTCGAAGGTAAGCACAGCCGAGGTGACTAAAAGGGGGTGAAAACAGATTCCAGTTGAGAGGAATAGTGGGGGCGTAAACATCCTCTCACCCTTCTGCTCTGGTGATTCAGTAATTTCTCCAACTGTTTGTTCTCTGCCTTATAGATAACAATGCCATGTAGGATATAGTACTTGGGCAAATGTGCAATCAATGACATACTGTGCTCAAATGAGGGTGTCGTCTGGGGCAGATAAGTCTTGTTATTCGAAAAATTTGATGCACTGCTGAGCGCTGAGCGCCAACTCCCTTAGGTGTCAAAGGACCAAAGATGGATGTTCAATTGTCATATTATGCAAGTGTGCGCACAGCTGCTGATGGACCCAATCCATCTTTTTGGACACAATATTCTATCCACCAGCGCCTTTGTAGCTGTATGGAGCTTATTTCTCTTTCATGCCTTTATCTGCCTTTTTTCCCCTTTCACTTCGTGTTTCCTCCCTTTATACAATTAGTGGCATGGGTAGTATGTTTACTTCATCTCGGAACCTGTCACCTCAGCTCATTTGTCCCGCACAACGACTGAGGTGAGTATCTCATACTATGTAGTCCTCACTACCTGTACTTATGATCTACCTAGTGGTCTCTTCACAGATAATACAATTAGCTTGTTTGTCTGGCACAATGACTGAGCGATCTTTTTGCAGCCACTCCTTTGCGTGTCATTGCTCCTAGCTTAGGCCTCAGTGTTTTCATCAATATGCTACTAATACAACACGAAAAAGTATCGCGGGGTCATACAACCTAGTTGTCAAAAAATGATAGGTCGAGTTCCGGATCAAATGGGGCAAAGGAAGACGAGGCTAGCAAAGGGTCAATCACACCTTCAGAAAGCGATGACGTTGGTCCAGAGGCAGAGGGTTCAGTGGCATGAATCAGATGCGCTTTGTCAGGAAAGGCGTCTTCAAACCAGACAGAAATGAACGCCCGACATGTCTCTGGGTCGTCCGACAAATCAAGAAACATTTGACATAGCGAGCTGTCCTTGAGGAGCGAGGCAGCGAGCTGACCTCGAACGATTGGGTGAATGCTCTTCTCCTGTTTAAGAATTACTGAAGCACGTGAAATCTGATCCTGGTCGGGAAGAGAGGGCGCAGGCTGGTTCAAGGACGGCAGTAGCCAATCCTTTAGCTCAAGCAGCCGGTCTGTAGCGTGAGTGATGACGGTAGATACTTCGTGCAGGTAGAGCCCCTGCGTCTTGCTTGATCTGGCCTGAGACATCTTGGACCGCTTGCTGGCCACGACTGAGGCACTCGGAGATGAAGAAGAGACGGAGACAGCGGGGGACGTGGCCTTTCGTTTACCCTTGGACTTGGAGGCGTGTGAGGACTGGTATGAGGTGTGAGACGAGGGGAGGAGGACGCCAGAGTTACTTGAGAATATTTGCGACTGGCTGCCAGTCTGTGACGGAAATGAGTTTGACGAAGGAAGGTTGAGATGAGACATGGTATCTAAGGCGGAAAGAGAGGCATCAGCAGCCTTGATCCGCGCACTTGGATCGGGGGAGCAAAAACCGCGGCCAAGCTCGGCCAGCTGGTGGAAGCTGCTGATATCTTGCACCAAAGCCTGAGATGCGACAGTTGCATGCACAGGGCCACCAGTCATGGAAATAGAGGGAGAGGGGGGTATGCTCGCCACCTGCTGATGTTTCAGACAATTTATCATGGATGGCTCATCCAGCCTGCACACGCCGTCAGGAAGTAACATCTCCATCGCGTCGTAAAAGGGATATGGCTTGTTCTTGTATGGTTGCAGCTCTTTGGCCTGAAACAGGTATTAGTTCGTCAGTCTGGAAGCAAATCTAAGCGGTGACTGGCTTACATCGGCCAGATGCAATGCCGCAAATATCTCCCATGCCTCTTTGTCGGCCTGAGTCTGCACATTGAGCCCCAATTCCGGGCTGAAATGACGCCCAGATTTTTTGTCATATGCTTTAATAGACTTCCATGTTCTTTTCAGCTGTAGATGAAGAAATCACAAGTAGAAACAAAAAATAGCCAGATGACGCACAATGTTCCACTTGGAAATAACAGATCCTGCCGATCTATACGTACTCTCCAACTTTTTCGACACCTCATTATAAAATTCCTCTGGAAAGTGGCCAGTGTTGCTCATTCTAGTCTTCTCAGCAATCAGTAGGCTTAGTAGTTTGTGTATCTCCTCCTCCGTCCAGTTGGGTGAGCGACTTGACCCCAATTTCATGGCTTCCATAGCTTCAAGTGCGCAAATGACAAGGAAAGCTGAGTAGCCTAAAAGGATATGGTGTATCGAACGAGTGGGAGGATGGTGGTAAGAGGGCAGCATCTTGAGGGTTGGTGGGGAAAGTTCAAATTCAGTCTCCGCCACATTGAGTTGTGGGGCGGTCAACGGTCTCACTGATTCACTGATCTATGGACATCGCTCTGCTGAGCGGGTAATGAGGTCATATAATCTGCAACCTGTGGTATGTATGTCCCACTATGAAACTCTATCAGAGGCTAAGGTTGGGCAAGAGCGTAGCACTTCAGCCCAAAGGGACACCTGGTGGGGTTGCTGGAGAAGCTGTGAGGGTGGGTAGCTATCCTCGTGGAGCTTGTGTCACTGCCAAGGCCCCTTGTCTGTGAGGGACGGGAAACAGTGCTGAGAATGTGGTATGTGCAACGAAGCACAGATGTGGTTACGGGCACAGCCAGTGCGAGGTGCTCTAGAAAGAGAAGCGTGGGAGTTGCCTCGCCCATCGCTGGCTCACGTGACACAACACTCGTTACACAAATTGCGGAACTCACTGCAGAGGTAATTAACAGATCTGCCATATTCATTGCATTGACCTCCAACATTCAAACACACCCTTTTGGCTTAGAACCTCTAGTTCTGAGACTGCTGTCATTCCAACAGGTCTGACAGTGGCGGAGGTGCCCTGGTATTATTACCAGAATACCTATATCGGAGTTTACACACTGTACAGACATCCTACACAGTGTTGCTATAACCTGGTTGGATGATTTACTGGATCACCAGAGGAGGAGGGGGAGGGGGGAGCCTGCACCTATGCTCCCACCTATGCTGTTGCTGTTCCTCTTGGCTGAAATCTGTTTTCGCTCCTTTTTAGTCACCTCGGCCATGCTTACCTTCGACGTGTCCTTACACAGTTGTACACAAATCTAATCATGCCAATCAGTCAGGGGGGAGAGGTCTCCCCAAACACATCTTGGTAAACTCATCAACATCAATGCCTATCCATAGCCAGCCATCATGCCCCATGCTCAGCCATTCATGTGTGAATGCCCCCAATTCAGGTCGCATGGCCTCCTTGTTTAATCACATGCATGAGAGGCTGCTGCTGTTGTTGCCATGTAGCAAGGAATGCCTGCCCTCATTTATCAGGCTCAAGTTTACATGTCAGTTTACTTTCTTCCATCTTCAGTGCTTCAGCTCTAAGGGGCATGGCGCAGGCTACTTGGTAGCTCGGCTGGCTGGTAACTCACGGCTAGCTGGTGGTTTCCGGCTAGCTGGTAACTCGGCTAGTTAGTAACTCGACTAGCTGTTCACATCTGCCCAGTAGTTCTGATGAGGGCACTGGTCGCCAACTTTCCATTGCTTCAGCTCCCAAGGTCGCAGAATGGCCGGTAGTTCGGCTAGTTGGCAACTCGGCTAGCTCCTCATCTCGCTGCTCACCTCTGCCCAGTAGCTCTGGTGGTGCTACCTGCGGTTAATTGAAGCTAAGTACCCTTCATAAAAATCTTGTTAGCCTCATCGTCTTGCCTGTTCACCCCCTTCCTACCCATCTGCTCTTATACTATGGCTCCACAGCAGTAAGCCATTTCCTTTTTTTTGTTTGTGGTTGACTCTACTTCTCCATAGAAAGTGCCCCCAGTGCGGCCAGCGCACAAAGTCACTTACCAAGCATGTCCGCCTTGTTCACCAGATGGAGCTACGAGTTCATTATGCTGGTAAGTGTTTTTTTCATTTACTTATCATCTTCTCCCTGACTATTTTACTGCAACCTTGTAAGAGCGCGACGTTGTTCTGATTCGGCAGACTGATGCTCTTTTCCACTGCCCATGTGGTAGCTTTGCTGACTGCAGCCCAGATGTCATCCGGAGACATATTCAACAGGGCTGTAGCTCTATTTCCATTTTTCATGACGGCAGCAAGAGCGACAGCAATGATGACAGCAACAGGCCATCCAACAGTGGGTGCGGCAGTGGCAGCAGTGGCAACGGCGTTGGTGGTGGTGGAGGTAGCGGTGAGAATTATGGGAGCAGGATTGATGGCGAAAGTGATAGCAGCAGTAGCGACAGCGCCAATGGCGACCAAGATGTTGCTCCAGCCAATGCATCAAATAACAACGTGCCTGTCCACTTTGTTCCCCTGCCCACCCTCTCGGGTCACCTCAGCCCCTCCGCTAATCCTGCTGCACCTGAAGGGCCCCTTGCTGCAGTTGCATCATCCTCCTGCCTTGCAGCGCTGTCCTCCTTTGGCCTCACAGTCAACTTCACATACAACCTTGTTATATGCACTCAGTGCTCGCAAGTTGTACCTTTACCCCATGTTCGCTCGCACCTCACTGGTAAACACTCCCTCCTAGCCCCATCAGCTGGTTATTTCAGCTCCATGTTTGATGACCTGGGCATTTCGGCTCTGAAGCCTCTCCCTGATGCGACAACTATCCCACCTATCCATGGGCTTCCGATCGAGGCTGGCTTTGCCTGCACCTCCCCCACCTGCCATCGCGTCTTTTCATCACTTCGGTCATATCAGCGACATGCACACAACAGCCACCAGGATCGCCTTGCTAAACCAATAGAGTGCTCTATTCAGAGGGTCTACGCATTCAGGGGCAGTGCAGTTGTTCTTCGGGTTGATCCAAGCTGTGCTGTTGTGCAACCTCACTGTACACTTGACGCATATCTTACGGCGATGCGCCCCAGTGACGACGCTTTGAACACCCCGCTCGACCCAACTGACGATGCACGCAAACTCAGCGGGTTCCTTTATGCTTCCAAGTGGCACAACGTTGTGCGCGGTCATCTTCCCGCTGATATCCAAGCACTTGTGGCTCTTCCAATGAAGGATGACCCCATGTTCTCTGCCGTGCAGCATGTTCGCCACCTTTTCTCACACATGTGTGATGTGATTGGCGACATGGATGTTCTAACACGTCGACACATTCACACACCCAAAGGGTAGGAGTTTTCTAAACTTGGCTTCTCATTGTAAACACTAACCCTCAGCCCTAGTGACTTGGACACTGGCACTCTTGAAAACCGCCCTTTTGGACGCCCGCAGACAGATGGGTATTTGCACCGGTGTGTGAACCACTGGAGTCAGTACATCTGCTTCCTTTTGCGGTCCATAGACCCCCCCAACCTAGCATTCCACCTCTCTACCGACCAGCTTGCCCTCTGCCAGACCCTCATGCAAGCCATATCAGACGGCACCAGTACTCCCATGCACGTCTTGGACCTCTCCTTTGCTATGATCAGCATCTATGACTCAGAAGTTGAAAGGGATACCTCGCTGTGTCCCTTGACCCGCTTTATTATTTTTTTTCATGTCTGCGAGGATGGCACTTTTTGCCCTCCCAGCTCGATATCTCCTAACCTTGCCACTTTAATATTTTCCATCCGTGCTATCGCTGTGCTCCAAGCGCACCTCTATCTTGAACATAACCATAAGGCAACGTTCTTAAGGTGAGCCCAGCAAGCACTGTTATTTCATACTGACTGTAGCACAGTTTCTACCACACTGAGTTGCGTTTGCTCCTCAAAGAAGGCCGTGCGACCCCATTCAATAGCATTCGCCAGCTTTCTCATCTTGTCGCCTCTTTTGCCTACAATGAGACCAGACTTCCGCTCATGCACTGGAATGAGCACCGTGATACGCTCAGTATTCATGGACATCCCCTTCGCATTTCCCTGATTTCACAAATGGCTCAGCAAGTTTGTACAAAAGCGGAATCAATGCTCGACAGGCTACTTCTCGGTGCTGATTCTGCATTGCTTGAAAAGGTTATCAGCGATGCATTTGACGATGACAAACATGGCTGGCCTATTGATCCACTTCGCAACACAGATGCGGGGTTTTCATTTGTACATTCACCTAATAATCGCTTTTCTTCACATCTTGACCTCATACTTTCTCACATCCACTCTTCCCCAGATGTGTTTAACGCCCATCATGCCAAAGATGAGCGGGGTTTTATTGTACACAAGCCTGGCAAGTGTTTCTTTCTGTATATTTTGGCCCTACTCATGCTGCTGCCAGCTGCTCTGTCCGATTTCTTGCGCCTTCATGCTGAGTTTGCCGAGAGCCTTATGGTCCTTGCCCATGTGACCACTCCCGGTGCTGCTCGCGGCACTGAGCTTGGTCCTCTTCGTGCTGTCAATGACATCAATGGGCCTCGCAACTTTTTTTTCATTTCAGGTCTCTGCGCTCTTGTTTGCAACTACACAAAATCGCGAAGTAATTTTGGTCGTGATGCCTATGTGGCTCACTTTCTACCCAAGCGCGTCGCCCGTCTTTTTATTTACCTCGTTGGTCCCGTTCGCGAGGTTGCTGTTGCCTTTGCTCGCATCGTCAATCCAGAAAATTTTCAACCCTACCAGTCTCACCTTTTCGTTTCATTCGGAAAGACTATCGATAGCGGAACGTTCAGCAATATGCTCCGCCGCTATACCACTGAATACCTCTCTACCCCCCTCACTCTTTCTTCATATCGCCAAGCCATCAAGGCAATCTTGCGTACCGTCATGCATGTTGCAGCCGATAAAGATGCTGATGACGACGCCATCGATGCGTCATTCGGTCACTCCTCAGCAGTGGGCAATGCGTGGTATGGCCTTGTCCACGAAGACCTCCCTGGTCTTACGGAAAACATATACGTTGATTCAATGCACCTTGCATCCCGTTACCACATTTGGCTAGGTCTGGGTCCCACTGGCGCATCTTCTAGCTTGGTACCCTTACAAGCTGCGCCGTATATCTTGGCGGGTCAAGCCAACTCTTCCCCCATGCTTACAGAGTACTTTATCAATGCTGTTGACCGTCTTGGACGACTTTTACCTGCTCTTGAGGCAACCCATGCTGCGGGCCAAGCTCAGCCGTTAGATCGCTACATTCCAATGATTGAGGATGCTATTTCAACAACGCTTGCACACAAAATTCCGTGGTGGACCCACCTTCAAACCCCTACAATCCCCGTTTCCAAAGAACCCATCATTGTCCATTCCAGTCGATCAACGGCACTGGGCAGGTTATTCCACCAAGAATCCATGGCATTTAAATCGATACAACAAGGCCAGGCGATTGAGGTTGTCTCACGCCGCCATCCTCATGCCCTTGTTGTGCTTCGCACTGGTGGGGGCAAGTCAGCAGTCTACCAAGCGCCATCTGTTGATATAAAGGGCTTCCGTGTTATAATAATCCCCTATGTTTCTCTTATGGACCAGGCAATCGCAGATGTCATCAAAAAGGGTATCCCGCATAGCACTTGGTCCCCGAGTCATTGCCAAGTCAACCCATTTACAGACCGGCTTGTTTTTGCTGCAGTCGAACACTTTTCAATGCCCGAGTTCCTGCCATGGCTGCGCTCATCCCACGTACATGGCTACCTCAATGGGGTCATAATTGATGAAGCCCACGATGTTTTATTGTCACGCAACTACCGCAACAGCTTCTGTGCAATGGGCTGGCTTGGCGAACTTGGCTGTCAAGTAGTTCTTCTCTCTGGAACTGTCAGCCCCTCTGTCGAGTCTGTTCTCTGGAAGGTATGTCGCAACTCAATGCAGCAGTACACCTGTTAATAAAACTCCATAGACCGTTGGCATTGACCCCCGTCGTCATGAGGTCTGCATTATCCGCGAACCAACATCCCGCTCCAACATCCGCTTTGATGTTACAAAGGTTCCTGAGGGAGATCTCATTAAGTACGGCGCTCATCTTATCCAACGCCATATCTTTCATACGCCACTGGACCGAGGCATCGTGTTTTGTGAATTTGTTGACGATGCGACTACATTGGCCACACAGGCTGGTATCCCGTTTTATATTGGTCGCATGGATCGACATGAGCGAGCTGCTGCACAGATGCAATGGACATCCGGCCATTCCAAATGGCTCAGTGCAACCTCTGCTTTTGCGCAAGGGATTGACTACAGCCACGTTACCTATGTGTTACACCTCCGCGTCCCTAAGCACATCACCCTCCATGCACAACAATCTGGTCGATTAGCACGGCAGGAAGGGGTCGTCGGCACCTCCCACGTCATCTATTCTAGCACCCCTCCTCTCCTTGATGCATTCGATGCCGACTATGGCGGTGTCGCTGCCATGGTTGATTTTGTCACTAAGCCCCAATGCAGGCGGCTCGCTTCAACCTCCTTTTTAGATGCTTTACCCTCAAATTGCACAATGCTGATGCCCTGTGAAAAATGTGACTTTTGTTCGCGTTTGGTGGTCAGTTCCTTTGATATTCTGAACGTCTTTGCATGCAAACTGAGAAATCGTTTAGGCGCCCCTGCCTCCCACTAGGGACCCATTACGACGGGCAAATTCTCCGCCATTGGAGTCAGCACAGAGGGTTGTCTTCTCATCGCCTTTGACTCCAGCCATTTTGGGTCCATCAGAACCTATGCAGGATGCTACACAGAAGGCTCTATCGCGCTCTTTTCTTATGGAAATACCGCCCTCATTTCCATCTACCCCTGGCAATTCTTCTGCAGTTCACCCTGTTCCCAATACGCCAACACCAAACACATCTTCTGCCATATCTCACACATTGCTCACCTCCACGTCTTCCTTTGGCACCGCCACTCAACCCTGCACTACTGGCACGCCATCCAAGGCATTAGAATTCACGAAGGTGACAAAGGAAAGTGCAGTTATGCGCTTTCTACAAGAGCACCAGGGTCGGTGCATTATCCACGTCTTCCTCAGGCAGCCAGCTCCCCACAAACTGCTTCGCTGCTCCTATCACCCCTCCTTTTCAGCTCACTATCACCCATTTCGTCGGCACTTCAGGTTCAACACCGGCATTTGCTACAGGTGTGGCGTACCCACATCAAGGGCTTTCAGCCACCCTAACCGCACCAAGAACGACCCAACCCCCTGTCAATTTGATGATATTCTGAAGCCACTCGCATTCCTTGTCTACTCAACCCCCACCATCCGCGATCTTGTCCTGCGAGAGTTGAATGCCCCTCCCTCTGTCATTTCTGACCCAGTACAGTTCGGACAGTGGGTTGGCGTCAGCCAAGCTGGCATTGAGGGTATGCCGAATCTGCTAGAGCTTTGCAGTACATATGTTCGGCTTTTGAGTGAGAGCAGGTATGCTTTTCACCTATTCACCTATGATCTATTCCATATTTCTTTTCAGATTGCCCACAATTGCCATAGACGCCCTACCATGGCTCCTTTAGTGCTAGAATTTCATTCCTGCTATAGAAACCCCTGTCATTTAGTCCATCGCATAATACTGCCCCCACAAGTTGTCTGAAAGAAACATTGCGTACATCAAAGTGCAAAGTGCTGAGGAGGCTAAGTGCTGCCTCACAAGCGTATTGAATGGGACAGCATGCTGGCTACAGGACTAAGTAGATAACAACGCTTCTGCATGAAATTGAGAATACCCCAACGGCTTTTTGGTTGGAGGCCACAGGCATACATCAGGGGGCCCCAGGCATCTTATACAAACTCAGTGCTACATAAATAGCAGAGCAAAAGTGATTGCCTAGCGCAAACCAAAGCATTCAATCATCCAAAAACAGATTTGCATCTTGGCTGTAGGTGGCGGATCCCTGTAGCCAGAAAAGTTCTCCAGATCTACGACAGTAACAGCCACATCTAGCTCAATCCCATTGTTTTTACAGAGCCCAATTGCGACCAAGCATGCCATCCAATGCAAGGATGTAACATCCAGATAAAACAGACAATGAGTACCTAACCGTCCTTATTCCCCCCCCTCCAGCCACGTCTGCTGGACTTTCTGCATGGTTAGAGCTGACGGTTACTTTCCTTCAGC
>JBBPTJ010000405.1:0-14573 GCA_038094035.1 Pulveroboletus aff. ridleyi
TCAAGAGTGTCTATGCCCATTTTAGGACACTACGCTATCACGTTGTGTACAGTCGACTCCCTTGTAACCCATACCATATATAACCCATACTCCCTTACAATCCATACTTTTTTGACTTCCCTGCCTTCGTTCACAGAGATTTTAAGACCATACCCCATACCCCATACCCATACCCATTTGGGGAAGATGATAACCCATAGGTAGAACTTAACAAGGCATCTGTTTCCCATGGTTAGCATCTGTAGAAACCAGTGCCACACCAACATATCAGTTTCACACCATCATGAACTCTCTCAACATGCTAAAAAAAGGTTTAAAGAAGCTGCAGGACCAAACAAGTATCTGCAAGGGTGCTCTTGAGGCTGCTTTAAAAGCTAATCACCCAATTTCAGAAGCAGATGAAGAGTGGCTGGATTATACTGGGAATTTGGTAGATGAAGAATGTCTCATTGATGAGTTAGAGTGTGTGCTGGATTACAGACATGCTCTTGAGAGATTAAATTCACATGATAAGTCCACTGTCAAGAAGCTAATAGATCTTGCTGTGAGTGATATTATTCCTTCTCAAAAGCACAAGCATATGGGTTTTGATTGAAAATTTCAATAGAATAAAATACTAACTTGAACCATTTATTATTTATTATAGGTCCTGTTGAATCTGATTCAATGCATACTGAATCCCGAAAGCATGCACAATCTACCAATGTTGTCAAGCAGCAAAATGCCACACTTGGGCAATGAATTGAAATTCTCAACTGGCATCATGCCAATGGAGATAATCAGTCAGGTACTGCACATCACTGGGGCAAGATCTACCCAGCACTTTTTCTTACACAGCCAAAGATATCTGATTGGCTGAAGTAAGAGGGAGCATAGCAGGCAGAGTTTGAGCACAGCACAGGGCTATCTCATTCACTCAAGTGGGTTTGTCAAACTCAACATCCAGAGGTTACAGAAATGCTCAATCTCTGGGTTGCGGAAGCTATGGCTGATAATCTCTTGATCACAGGTGAGGTCCTTTACCAAAAATGGAAAGTATTTGCTAATCTAGCAGGCATACCAGAGGATAAGTGCCTTCACCTGAGTAAAGGCTGGCTTAGTTGCTATAAGGCACAAACAGGCCTAAAACAGATGAAACATCATGGTGAAGCTGCATCTATGACAGTAGAAACAGCTGAAAAGGAGCATTTATGAATCCAAGAGTTGATTAAAAAAGGAGGCTTTGAATGGAAGAATATTTTCAATGCTGATGAGACCTCATTGTTTTATGAGTATGTGTTTTTTATTGGTCTCTGATATTGAGCTAAAAATCCAAAAGGATGCCTCCCAACCAGGGACTCTGTGATAAAAAATTCTCCAGTATCAAGGGGAAAAAGACTAGGTTAACATATTTATTCACAATGAATGCTGATGGGTTAAGAAAGTTACCACCTCTTATCATCAGGAAGGCATTTAAGCCCTGTGTGTTTAATCATTGAATGGGAACAGAGCTTGGCTTTCACTATCAGCACAATGCAAAGGCTTGGATGACAGCTACAATTTACCAGGATTGGCTATCAGGCTGGGACTTAGAACTCAGACAGGAAGGATAGAAGATCCTGCTTTTGCAGGACAATTTCTCTGGTCACATTGTCCTTGATGGTCTTATAAATATTTGTGTCGAAAGCTTCCAACCAAATCTAATCTTGCATGTCCAGCTAAATGACCAAGGAATCATCTGTTATTTCAAAGCTCACTATTGCAGCAAATTTATCCAGTATGCTATCGACCTCTATGAATCAGGAACTACTCCTTCGCAAATCTATGAAATCAACCAACTTGATGTGATGTGCCTTGCTGACTGAGCATGGAATGAGGTCGATACCACCATAATCTGAAACTGCTGGCATAAATCTGGTATTTTACCAGACTCAGTGCCAAACTTACCTCATGCCCAACCTGCTCTCCCTATTTTGGCCCTTGTTCAGAATATCCCCAACTCCATACCTCCAAATGTAGCCCCAGTCAATCCTATTATGGAAGTGGAGAAAATCATTGAGTGCACATTGGATGACCTACAGTCGACTGGTGTACTCCATCCCTCAAATTGGATGAGTATTCCAGATCTTTTAAACTCTGCAATTGAAGCCCATCAGATCAGTGGTGTGACAGATGAAGATATTTATGAGATTGTTATGGATGCAAAGCAGGCATGGGAAATGTCCAGCATGTCAGACCTAGGTGTGAATGAGATGGACACTGGTGATTTGGAGCCATTACCCACATGAAAGGAGGCCCTGCAGGCTGTATTGCTACTGCAGAGGTGTTACGAATCACAAATGACTAGCACCACTGGCCTCAGCCTTACAGACTTCTATGAGCCTGGCAAGAAGAAGATGGGAGGGAAGGGCTCAAGCTCACACTATTATCTGAGAGGACAACAGGTGGTCAAAGCTAGGGATGCCAGCTGAGATACCTGGGTTTATATACTACAGAGGACAGCGCATGGACCAAAGGGTCCATGGGATAAACTACCATACATGGATACATAGGTTACATGGTTGTGAGAGAGTTCCCACCAGGGTCAACAGAGATTAAAGGGGTGTGTAGACCATGAGGTATGACATCATATGATGTCATGATCTAGACTGGGTCATGTGACCAGTTATGTGATGAGAAAAAGAAAGGGAACCAAAGGTGATGCATAACATTATCCCCCTTTGCTATGACTCAAGTTCCAGATGAGTCATTGCAAACAGAGTGCCAGCTTCAGGACCATACATAGAAAAAAGCCAATTCATGTTAGAGAGGGTCATATCGTGGAGGGGGCAAGGAGCAGAGAGGTTGTCATGATGGAATGAATCCACCGAATCATGTGTGTTGTCAAGATTGGAAGCTGGTTCCCACATGTCGTCAGTTTCTTCATACCCCTTCCAACGTATCTGATACTCTAACTTCCCACAAGCAGGAGGCAACGACTGTCTCTATCTTGTACTTGGGGTGACCTTCTTCTGAGACCTCAATCGCATCTGGGTGAGAGATTGGCTGACCAGGCAGTGGGGATTGGTAGGGTTTCACCTTCAAGACGTTTACTACTGGGTGAATCTTGAATGTGTTTGGGAGGTGCAGTTCAACTGTGTTTGGGAGACATTGGATAACCTCAAATGGACTGAGCCACTGTTGTGTTAATTTATGGGTGGTATACAGCAACTTCAAGTTGTCTGTACTGAGCCAGACCTGGTCACTGGTGTCAGAACCACGATTTCTTCAACGTCTATTACGATACTTCACGCCCTTATCTTAATCCCATTTCCCTAATTCATCGCTTACTTTAGTATTTCCTTCACCATTTCACTAATTCGGGTCTAGGCTACCCTCATTTGCATCATTCCATTCCATCTACGTCAAGGCCTAGCCTATTGACACAACCCTTGACGCTATTCCATATTTATGACGTCACGCTACGTCATTTCGTTTCTATTTATCATCCGCTTACTTATATTTCACATCCGATCGTAGACCGATCGCATTAACCTATTTATATCCATAGATCGTTGATCCGTTACTCATCCCCGGGTCAAGGGCTTCGCTCGGATCTTAACCAGATCTCGATCGTTGCTTAGGGCATAGCAGGCATTAGGGTTAGATACACCTATATAAGTAGTACATATCCTGTAATTAGCCTTCGTTCTTGGAATTCTCATTGCTGTAGGTCATTCTCTGTGTGTGTGCCATTGCCGCACCTTAGTCTGTCTTATGGTTTCGGCCTCACTCGCTTCTCATCTTGACTAGCTTGTGTTGTTCCTGATAACTGGGTGCATAGTTAGGGGTGTCGGATCTCCTCTTTTTGGCATGGGAGATCTTTCGATCGCAGGCACGATCAAGTGCCTGCTGAATCTCATGATGTGCAACACCAGTGGTCTGATGGAAGTTTCCTGCTAGTGTTTCTGAAGAACCCTCAAATCCCATCCAGGGGGAGTAGTTCTGTGTAATAGCAAATGGAGTGGTGCCGGTGGCGGATGTGAGCAAGTTGTTGTGATGGAACTGTGCTAACTTTACGTATTCCAGCCAATCGTCCTGTCTCTTGGCCATGTATGCGCATAGATATTGCTCCATTTCTCAATTGATCTGCTCTGTTTGTCTGTCCATCTGTGGATGGTATGCTATGGAGAGCTTCTGCTCGATACCCAATAATTTACACAGTTCAGTCATAAAGGCTGACATGAACTGTGATCCTCTATCTGATACTATGGATTGGGGAATCCCATGGTGTGACCATACATGATCGCAGAATATTTTAGCTAGATCAAGGGAAGAGGTGCTCTTGGAACATGGAATGTAAATAATTTCTTTAGAAAAACGATCAATGATAACACATATGGCATCTAGGCCATTTACAAGGGGGAGTCCAGTTACAAAATCAATGGAAATATCTTCCCAAGGATGACTAGCCGAGGAAAGGGGGAGGATTTTTCCTGCCAGTGCTTTGGATGAACCCTTTATGAGGGTGCACATGTAGCAGTGATTTACATAGGATATAATGTCTTTTTGCATTTGTGGCCAAATAAAGAAATGGTTAATCATATGATAGGTACACTGTAAAACAGATAATCCTTTCCAGATGAATAAGGATTGAATAAAGGGTGTGAGTATAGACTCAACCCAAGGGAGGGGGACAGGAGAGACACAGGAAGCAAGAGGAGACAGGTGACCAGGGCCAGAGCCCAATTCACACAGATGAAAAGTGGAGGGAAAAAGATATCCATTCTGAAGTGTGGTACACCCATTTTATAGTCCCAGGAATACCCATAGACTTCTATCTACGAGACCTAACTAATCTGGGTCCAAATGGCACCCAGTGGATATGTAGGCTAAAAGAATCCGGTCTGGATGAACAGATCTGGTACCGGATTGACGCAGTCTGGACCTGGAACAAATGGCCAGATTGTGCAGACAGATATGAATGGATGAAGACATCAATGGAAGATAAAAAAAAGACCTACCCGGATGGACTATGGATGCTATGGATGCTTGAATGGACCTTTGTAATGGACAGAAAGGGGGGTTTACAACCATAGGAGGATTCGACCTCCTACAATGCACTTGTCTGTTGTGACCCCCCAGGGGATCATCATGGCATGTTTTAAGGATCTCGGCATGGATAGAAGGTGGAATGTAGATCTGGCTGGTAAAGTCATGGAGGTAAACCTCCCATTTACAGTCAAAAGTATAATTAAGAATATTGTTTATATTTTTTGATTTCTTTTGTATTTTATAAAGAAGGGGAGAGTCTAATATAACATTTTTTATAAATAGTTTGGTGGGTAAGACTGTGACATCCTTATTTAAGTTCTTGACCGCATCACCATGATTGGGTCGCTGGGAGAGGGGATCAGCATGATTTAAAGAGCTGGGGTGATAAACAAATTCAAGATTAAATTCTTGGAGAAGGGTGTGCCAGTGTGCTTGTCTGCCCAAGAGGGTCTGTGGCTTCTTCCAATATTCCAAGTTCTTATGGTCTGTCCAGACCTCAAATCATTCTTGTCCAATAAGATAGTGCCGCCACTTTTCAAGGACTCAAATGACCACCATCAATTCTTTGTCATAGATGGGGTAATTTCACTCAGCCACATTGAATGAGTGGGATAGGAAGGCACAGGGATGCCATTGCCCATCTTCACATTCCTGCCAGAGGATTGCTCTGGTTGCAATGTTGGAGGCATCTGTTTCAATGCACATTGCCCATGAGCTATCCAGATAAGCTAATAATGGGGCTGCAGTGAATTTCTTTTTGAGCACTAGGAAGGTGGCTCATTCTTTGTCACCCCAGTGGAAGGGGGTATTCTTCTTGGTAAGGTCGTTGAGGGGTCGCGCTATTTCAGCAAACTGATCAATGAACTTTCAGTAATAATTACATAGACCCAGAAACACCTGGACCTGCTTCAGGTGAGTTGGTTCTGGCCAGTCAGCAATTGCTTGGGTTTTCTTTTCTTGCATTTCCATGCTGTCCTTGGATACGTTCATTCCGAGGAATTCAACTTTGTCTTTGGAGAATGTGCATTTTTCAGGTTTAATATATAGATCATTCTCCCTGAGATGTTGAAGTACTTCATGGACCAGCACTTCATGCTTTTCTTTGGTTTTCTTTTTTGTAAAAATCATCATATTATCCATATAAATGATGAGGAAAGTGTATTGATCCAAGAAGATGTCACTCATCATATTCTGGAAGGTCAGGGGTGAGTTAGTAAGTCCAAAGTACATGACTGTTGGCTCGTAAGCCCTAATGGGCATTACAAACACCGCTTTCCATTTGTCACCTTCTTTGATGCAGACATTGTTGTACCCCTAGTATAGATCTATTGCTGTGAACATATCCGCACCTTTAAGGCAATCAATAAGCTGTGATATTAGTGGTAAAGGGTAAGCATTTTTAATGGTTCCTTCATTTAAATAGCAGTAGTCCATAATGAGACGTTTTTTGCTATCTTTCTTTGGGATGAAGAATATTGGGGACATTTGGGGAGACTTGCTCAGTCAGAGGTAACCCTTTTTGACTTCCTTGTCAATGAAAGTCCATACTTCTTCCAACTCCATATTGGATAGCGGGATAACTCTCCCCTTCCTTGGAACAAAGTTGGGCTTGAGATCGATAGCATGATCCCAGTATTTCCATAAGGGCATGCAATTGGATTCCTGCTCCAAAAAAATATCAAGGAAATCATGATAGGCAATGGGTACTTTGTCCTTCAGACCATCCTCAATGGCATTGATGGAAAGGCAGCAGTGCATGAAGGTTTTTCCAGTTGTCACAATCTTCTGTACAACGAGTGAAGTCCAATGTCTTCTTGATCCAGTTGATGTCAGGGTTATGGCAAGCAAGCCAGTCATAGCCAATGATCATTTGATTGGAACCCAGTTCCACAACAAAGGCATTGATTTTTTCATGGTAATCCTGCAACGCTGCGATAAGCTCTACTTGGTGAGTGACTTTTCTGGCCTTGCCCAGAGTACCATCAGCATTAAATACTTGGATTTGCTGTTTTAGGGTATCAGGTCGATGTTGTTTTTGGTGCACCATTTTTGGTCAATAAAGGTGTTGATGGCACTGCTGTTGATGAGTGCTTTTACTGGTATATAATTTTTTTGTCAGTTATTGGAGTGGAAGGAGATGGTGATGTCCATGGTGAATTCTTCTCCACTGATCATTTCTTGCATAGGGATTTTGTTAAGGTTAAGGTCAGCCAATTCATACTTAAAAAGGGAATTACAGTGACCTCTAAAACCCTTTCTGTTGTGAATGGCTTGTCGTGTTCACTGAGAAACCAAACTTAACTATTGGCTGGACCAAACCATAACCCTAGCGAAGGAAAGCTGATGACAGAGCTACCCGGCAGAAAGAAGGAATGCCCATGTTGGGGGCTAGCCAGAGCAGGAACCATCATAGAGCCTTCATGAGGGATGAGGGACAAGGCCCAAAGGCCAAGCCCTTAGCAGACAGAGGAGGAGCTAATTGACAAGGTGGCTAAAGCTGGGGAAAAGGAGTGTGGGAATAAAGTTAGGTGCAAGGGGATTTGTAACACTACCCCCCTTTTCTGATAATCGACGTCCTGATGATGTCAGAAAATGTGTGAATTGCCTTTTGTAAGCCCTGTGCCACTAGTAATCATGGTATCATAGACGAGGGTTGCGAGACTTGCAATTCCTAATCACGATGGCCTGTTACCAGATCAGGTGATTGTGAGACTGCACCACCTTGACGCAAAATAAATCTAAAAATACAAAATAAAATCAATGCCTTTCTTCGTCCAAGAATGCCAGACTTGCCAAGTGATGTTTGTACTTTCAGCTCAGTAGAGTCGGATCAGCAGGGAATTGGAGAGGGAGACCCAATGATAGATATTCTAAAGTCCTTCTTTCTAGATGTGGGAATCCTTTTCCTTTTCCAGTGGTTATAAATTACGTGATGCTTGACCTTTGATTGGCAGGAGCAATAGATAATCGTGAGAGAGGTGAAAACATAATTTGAAGAGATCGGGATAGAGTTCAAGCCAAACATTGACTGGCATACTCATAACCACTTCTCAATTTGAATACAACTGTTTTTGGTGGAGGGTAAAACGACCCCCCTTGGATATATTTTCCAAGTGTTTTTTCTGTGATGAAGGACCAGGGCGACCCCCCTTGCCTTTGGCTATATCCAGGTTTTTTGTTTTCTTTTATCTTTTCTTGGGTGATAGCAGGTATATGGATTTCCAAAGTGATGTGTCACAAAATCATGAGAGATCCAGGCAACTCTTGCATTAGATGGTTTCATGGAATTCCTTTGTAGTTTAATCATGTGCTAGGTGATTCTTCTTTTGATAACACAGAGCCTTAATTGTGTATGCCTTTTGATAGTTGTGAGACTTAACACAATGGAGCAGATTTCATCAAGTGCTGTAATACACGAGGTTGTGGGAAAGGGTTTGCTGGCGTCGAGCAGAGAAACTTTTCCAACATGGGGTGACGGTTTTGTCTTAGTGACCAACAACAACAACTCTTCCTGGCAGTTTCTCACTTGACTGCAAACGGCAGGTTGAGGGGTACTAGCTTGACATAAGCCGCTGGCGATGACGAAGGTTTCACGTTTTCCTACAATGATGTTCAGGTTTTGCCTACTTCATGCGAGCACTAGTGTGCTAGATAATCTAGACTTTCTTGACGGTGACACTGGTAGCCTGGCTTTCTAAGGAACATCCCCAAGATACTACATCAAGGGATTTATACCTTTGCTACCAGGCCATATAAAGAGCAGCCCCTGATGTCCTGTAGACCTCACCTCCCTTTGCCTGCTTTGCCCCTGCTCTTGAATAGATATGTTCCCCCCATTCCACTTCAAGTGTTGCCACCTCACGGTGGTCCTTCCAGTTATCCAGGATCTGCATGTGTAGGACACATCATTTCTTTGACAGAGGTCACTCAAGCAGTGGACTTGGTGCCCATTTTTGGTGCTTGTGTTGATCACAAGATGTGTCAGAATCACGATTTCTTCAACGTCTAATACGATGCTTCACACCCTTATCTCAACCCCATTTCCTTAACTCACCGCTTACTTTAGCATTTCCTTCATTATTTCACTAATTCAGGTCTAGGCTACCCTCATTTGCATCACTCCATTCCATCTACGTCAAGGTCTAGCCTATTGACACGACCTCTGACATCATTCCATATTTAAGACATCACACTACGTCATTCCATTCTATTTATCATCCGCTTACACATTGGCTTATTTATATTTCACATCCGATCGTAGACCGATCACATTAACCTATTTATATCCATAGATCATTGATCTGTTACCAATCCCGGGTCAAGGGTTTCGCTCAGATCTTAACCAGATCTCAATCGTTGCTTAGGGCTTAACAGGCATTAGGGTTAGCATTACCTATATAAGTAGTACATATCCTGTAATTAGCCTTCATTCTTGGAATTCTCATCGCTATGGTTCATTCTCTGTGTGTGTGCCTCTTGCCACACCTTAGTCTGTTCTGTGGTTTCGGCCTCACTTACTTCTCACTTTGAGTTGTTTGTGTTGTTCCTGATAAGATGTCAACTACAATATCTCAGGAAGTATATAACAAGTTTTATCTTAACTACTATACAGACAAGGAATCTTTCAACACTCTCTACATGCCTGCAGTTATAGACAGTGAGAACCTGGATGATGAGGTGTTCAACTAGTAGTAGATTGATCATTCAGCCTGTTTTTTGTTGCTGTGAGAGTTCTATGGTTAGACTCTGATCTGAGCAATAAGAACTGGACAAGACTACATGATGCTAGCAAGACCAGCCAAGTGGTTAGCCAATCAGATACCTCCACTACAGTGAATGTAACTTCTCGTCACCTCGCTAGTTAGGCGTTCATTTCGACGTTTTGCAGATGGCCTTGGGCACTCCGCCTGCAAATAAACCCCCCAGCTGAGGAGGGCCACCACCAGATGGAATAACAGATATGAACGCCAGTGGGCATGGACCAGTGCCAGCGCCGGAAGACTTGCTCTCGATTGCTGGGGCACTGCGATCATTTATTTCTGCCTTTTTCAACTTCCTTCTGGCTTGAATCTGTTTGAGAAGCTTGCTCAAAGCCATGTCACCAGAGTGGAGTGAAAGACGAGGACAAGCTGCATCGGACAATCCAGCTGCCAGTAGTAAACAGCGATAAATACAAGTGAACTATGGATGGAAACTGATAAACAGTATTCAAGCATTGCAGGAGAATGAGAATATGATTCTGTGTCCTGAGTGGACACATCTACCGAGACAGAGTAGGAAGCAGTCGGTGTCCAGTGCAATTCTTTTCAGATTTCTTGATGGCCTTGGTCATGACAAGCCTACATAGTATACATTTCTATTTGCACACATTTGATTGGCCTGATTAACGCGTGTCATCAAGTCTACTACTCCATTATGCGATCCCATGAACAATAGCATGGGGTAATAAAAGATTACTTAGGAGAGGAGCAGACAATCTGTCAAAAGCAAGGACCATTGTTTCTTCCTTGTCTCGTTCTATCTGATCAAAGAATTCAGCAGCGCCAGACATGTGTGCAATGCGGGCACACATAGCATGGAGTGTAAGTAAAATAGAGTGGGGTGGTGGTGCCTCCTAGTGCTATGTATTAAACTCGACAACCATTGAAGCACCTTCAATCTCAGGATTGCGACTGATGAAGTTAACGTGGATGTACCTTTCTACAGACCCGTCAAGTATGCATACTTTGTAGTGATGTGGCTGTGTACCTAGTAAGTTGTGCAAATGACACATCACTGGGTAGCACACCTTTTCAGTATGTTCAAACCACAGTTCCAGGCTGTCAAAAGCTATGTGCAGATGGATGTCCAACATGAGCAGGTTCCACACTTTATGGACACCCCCCACTCCTTTGAAAGCTTTGGTGAATTCTGAGAATCCAAACAATTCCAGTATGGCCAGAGCCCTGAAAGCAGTACAAGTCTGAACGATGGGTGAGTATAAAAGAGGATCTGGCTGCCATGGGTGGAATAGCACCTTGTTCAATAACCTGCTTTGGTTGTCCTCCTTGACTGCAGGATCAATGCCTTGCATCATTGACTCGTTAAAAATGTGGGCTATGTGAAGCGAAATTGTTGGGACGTTGTAGAGTTGCCAAAGCTGTGGATTGCTCTGGTACAATGCCTTATTTAATATGCCCATAATAACGCAGTGGTAGCCATCATGAGCCAGCGCCTGGTTGAACATGAGGAACAAGAAAGATAAGCAGTTGCATACAACGCACACACCTTCTTCCTGGAAGTCCTGTAATCTGTGCCAGTGGCCTCCATTGAGGCCTTGATCATCTCTTCCGGTGTGTCGAAGGAGGTGCACAAGGGATGCAAAGATGGCAGTGGGTATGAAGTGGTAACCATTTGAACTTGGAGTGACCATAAGTGCCTAGCCACGAAAAAAAGGTGAATGTACACTGGTGGATGAACTTGTCACTAAGAAGTGTGCTGTAGTTGATGATGACATCATGTTGAGTACTGTGAGGATTCTGGGGTGGCGAGATGAACCAACTAGCAAGTTTTTTGGGTTGCATGCTGTTGAAGGTATGAGATTGATCGAAAAGCTCAATAAGCAGGTATCCGGCAATTCTGACGGAGACGAGTTGCCCCTCTGGTAACTTGCTCTTGACAACATGCTCTTCTGCCTGCAGTATGGTATTGTAGGCCCTGTAGAGTTTCAAATCCTCGGCCCATCCTAGTCCCTGGATGTAGGCAGAGTCAAGCTGGGGGAGCGGAGATTTGGTGATGGTTGGCATCAAATGAGGAGAGAATATGTCTGTTTGGTTAGGCCCTTGGCTGGCTGGCTAATATATGGATTGAATTAATTATATAATATGGCGTCATAGGAACATATCGCAGGTAAGACCAATTCTCAATTGGGGCACATTCGGATAAGTTTTGAAAGGCCAATTCCAAGACTTTTTGTTGATCGCGAGGAAAGCTAGTCTGATGACCAGCCTGTCTAAAAGAGGTAATGCTGAGGCGAAGCATGCCATCGATAGACGGTATGGTAAAACTGGTTGTGGTGCAAGCAGACTCCTATGGGAACTATGACGTTACATTTACACATTTATTCTCACCATGGTCTGTGCACCACAGTCCATCTTTTGTCATGTGCATGCCACGCTCCGTACTGTCCTTGCCATGTTCTGTACTGTAACCCATCATGTTTGTCCCATAACCCACTGCGTTTATAGTGTAACTCACCATGTTTATACTGTAATTCGCCATGTTTGTAATGTAACCTGCTGGGTTCTGTCATACCACCATGTTCAATTATATGCATATAGCATTTCATCTGGTGTAGTCTCACTGTAAGTAAAACCATTCAATGTTGTCAACTGTCTCATTGCATCAAATCCTATGTAATGTCAAAGGTAACTAGGATGGGAGTACTAATTCTAGAAAGAAGAGCGAGTGGGAATGATGATAGTGCAGAGCAGCAGTTTATGTGACAATCAGAACGAGCACTCATCAGACTAGATGAGAGATTTGTTACTATATAAAGTTGGAATCTTATAGTTGGCAACCCATAGGTTGTGGATCCCAGGGCCATCAGGATCAGTGGGTGAACAGTGCTGATGGAGAAGAATATCTTCAGTGGTGACTTTGACATACATATTCAGGCGGCAGGAAGACTGAGTTGGTAAAATGAGCGCTAGTAACTGGCTGTGACTCCATAGCCACAGGTACCAGGGGCATGTTGAATTGAGGAACTGGTCGTGCGACAGCTAGGGACCAATAATTACAAGGAGGGCGAGTGAATGTCAAAAAAACAGTACTTACCATCTTTCAGTCTCTTTGAGGGGCCAGCATGGCATGAGGACATTCCACCCTTGGGGGAATAAATGTATCGGGAGTGTTTTCCAAGTCCTAATACCATATTAATCTGTTATCACCACAGCCATAGTGCAGGGACCACAGTACATACCTGTCTTCTTGGGCATACTTGGAATGAGATGGCCCTTTCCCTTGCCATTGACCTTCTTTGAGGTATCCGGTGGATCAAAAAGTGACAGACTACCAATGAAACTTGTGAGCAGCTTGTCGAATTCATCCTCTGACAGGGTGTCAATATCAGTGTCTTGCTTGTCAGACACATCATCATTGATATAAAGCTTGTTGTTATCCTCAGAATTGGACCCGCCTACAACTGGTTGTGTATTCCAGCTATCATACACTTCATCTGGAATATGATTTCTTGTAACTAAATTAACAAGTTCCAGGTGAACATATAATAAAGCAGAGATGGTGACATACTGAACCAGAGCTGGCTGTCATTGATTCTAGCATTATTGCAACCCTTATTCTTGAACAGGTCTGTGCCTGTTGGGTACAGTGGCTCCAAAAACTGTCTGGATGTTTGCCTATTTTGCACTAAATGCAATATCCTGTGAGAACCCCTAATCCTAACCCTATTATGTAAGTGTACCAAATAGAGTACTAACCCTTGGCTATCTACTGATTCAAGAATCAAGGGATTTGGATAAGATCTGATGAAATGGCAGCTATTTCAAAATCATGACTCATTCGGACAGTTTTTTGACTTTATATTGGAACTATATGTATTGGATCCTGGAATGTCATAATATGACTTGACACATCTGTGAATGGTTCTATTATGTCACCTTTATGTAAATGTGTGTCAGACAACATATATAATACCCACTATCCTATATTTATTTGCTTATTTCTACTATCAGACTCATTTTTATTTTCTAGGGGAAAAATATTATATTTTTCACCTTCCCTGATCCTTTCTCTAGGAAAATTGCTTTCTAACCTGACCTATGGAGGTCCATAGTATTCTTGGCATATTAGAATGTCTACTCAGTGAAGCACTGGTATCATAGGAACCAATTACTTTTACTAATAAGAGGGCTATTATTTAAAAAACCATTGTTAGCAGAGCCAAAAACATAATTCAAGCCATGTAATTCATTAGTTCCTTCATATATACTCTTTCCTTCCCCCAGACAGTAAGATGTACCATCAGAACACTCTATTATGGGATGTAATAAACAAATAAAAGTCTATATTTTCTAGTAACTATTAGAAAATAGATTAACCATTGCTTTTAAATACCACAATTGAGCTTTAAGGGTCTAGAAACTACTTATATGAGGAGATGAAACAATTGCATACAGGATTGGGTTATATAAGCAAGGGCATATGTGAAAAAGAAAAAGACAGAAGCCATTAATAGAAAAATGATTCATATAATTGTGTTTAGTAAAGGTTTACTGCCAATGTGGAGTTAAATAGAATGTAATATGAGTAAGGCTCTAAGATGAAGAATGGAACTCATGAATTACATGGCTTGAATTATGTTTTTGGCTCTGCTAACAATGGTTTTTTAAATAATAGCCCTCTTATTAGTAAAAGTAATTGGTTCCTATGATACCAGTGCTTCACTGAGTAGACATTCTAGTATGCCAAGAATACTATGGACCTCCATAGGTTAGGTTAGAAAGCAATTTTCCTAGAGAAAGGATCAGGGAAGGTGAAAAATATAATATTTTTTCCCTAAA
>JBBPTJ010000406.1:0-14557 GCA_038094035.1 Pulveroboletus aff. ridleyi
CAATCCCAGCCATATCCGTAGGAACATCAGTGGTAACCTGACGAGTTCAGCACCGTCAATCAACGAAATTCAATGAAGGGACGGATAGAGAACACACATCCATCCCCAGGCTACTCGCCACATTCTTGTCTAAGGATATAGCTCTGTCACGGCACTGGAAAAACGTGAGTGACGCAACCTCAAGTCTATATATTGACTTACGCTGACTACATTTATGACCTTTTGCACTGAGGTGCCCCTGCTACGATTCAATACCATGATGATATAAGCAATGAGACAATCCAATTTAGACAGGGGTAAGCCGTTCTGTCTTGGATTCGACGCGAGTGCCGAGCGGAGATCCGCAAGGTCTTGATTATCAATTCGCCACCTCAAATGACTAAACTTCTTGTTCTCCGACGACTGCGCAGGTACAGCCGTGCAGATCTGACGAGATGGGTTCCAATAAGGAATATGAGGCAACAGCTCAGTCGCGAGAGTATGAGAAGGCGTTGGAAAGTAATGTTTCTCGAACGTTGGAGGTGGATATTCCTGAGCCAGGCCTTGATAAAATTGGGAGAATGTGTGCACATAACGATACAGCACAGTGGCATCACCTAGAATTCGATAATTAGAGGCATGTGAACGTAATTCAAAACAGGAACGAACCGAGTGAGTGGTGCCAAAGGCAACCAAGACAAGTTTCATTGTCGAAGAACGTCGCTTTCCATAGAACAAGTGGTGCACTTCCATTGACAACATCAACGCTAGAAGGCTTGCGGCAGAGTAACGAGGATATATTATCCTGGACGACCCAATCACCCTTGATGACCGAGTCAGAGCTCTCATTCAGCTGGTAATCGATTTCCCAGAGAACGCCCGTATTCGTAAGTTCGATCTAAGAGGGAGGTAGGATAAGAGCCTAGCTTGTTCCTACGGACTGACTCACGGACCAACGCCGATCGAGACAACGAAGTTGACCTGCACAGTGTGGGTATAATTGCAGCGTCCTGGAGAGAGCTTCTTCAAGCTTGGCCACATCGAGTGTTGTTGGAATGACTTGCAGACAGGATTCCTAAACCTGGAATGAGCATGGGAATAACCACCGGAAGAACAGCACGGTATACATAGTGCAGGAAAACATCATAGCCAGGTAAATCAACATGCGTAAGATTTGCGAGGAATGTCGGCAGCTTCGGCCTCACAAGGCTTTGGGTGGAAGACATAGCTGAGTGCAGGCGTAGACTGAGGTGAGGTATTTGTACTTGGGACGAGTCCCCAGGTGTCTCCCTTTAAATATTCACCCCGGGGGTAACAGGATAGCCGGTGTGGCATTGATTCTGTGTGACGTTTGTTGCAGCACCATTAGGATTGGCTAGCACGACGTGGACTGAAGTGAGGTACCTGGCACATTTGCGGGCATGTGCTCCATGTTCTTTAAATGCTCGAAACTTGCGCTAGGTATATTGTTGGTGTCAAATGATACCGCGCTTATCTAACCTTGTGTAACGGCCGCTATGCGAAGCGCTCCGAAACCCGACCAGGAACAGACCTACCCGAGAAACCTTACTTCTACCGACATCAACTGTCGCCATTAGTTCAACTTCACGAGACATCGCTAGTCCCTCAACGGACAGAGCACTGATATTAGCCAGTACCCTTAACCCATGATCTACAGTACTTAAAGAGAGCTGTACCTGTTATGATAGTCAGTCAACTTCGAGACTTTTACCCTGTCTTACGAAGTGTGATTCTTCTGTGTTGCTACTCACTCTCCTTGGGGAGTAGATGCAACATATTTTTTGACATCTAAGTCTCTTATCCCCTTCATTCACCTATACCCTTGAATCCTCCTTACTTAGCCTCTCAACCCTGGCGAAGTTACTGGTTAGGCCCACCAGCAATTGTACCCAATTGACCTGCAGCTCAAGAAGGAAGAACAATGTCTCGATACATGTTAAGAAGTCATACCACACAAGAATCTGATAATCGAGTCTCCAGACGAAGAGCTCTGAGCGAGTCGTCGGCTCCCTCTCCCCCCACCCAGGGTCCATTTGGCCCCAAGGGTGATGCCACAATGGGTGGTTCTGCTGGGATAAGTCCTGCACCCACAGCTGCGATGACCAGAAATCCAGTTGAGCTGAGGGCTCCTGGTACGAGTGAGACTCACCCGATAAGGGAGCAGGTGAGCGAGATGGAGCATGGTGAGGAACCTGAGATGAACCTCCCAACCACCCAGAAAGCTGGAGTGGGTCCCACTGCTGAGAATGAAGCAGGATGGACAACAGTTACCCGAAAGAAAAAACGTACTAGTACATGGCAATCCAATCAACACTGTGCAGTAGAGCCAGAAGTCTCTCGCACCTTGTCTGAGATAGACAGAACTTTGACACCCGAGCAACGTGTCCGAATTCAGAACTGAGCAAGGGCGGAAGCAAAAGCTCAATCCCTTGACTCAGATACGACCCAGGAAGAAGGGCCCTCCAGGAAGACCGGCAAGGGAGTAGACCCTCGCAATTGGGGAAACATCCCCTTTGAAGAACAAGAGCTGGATGTTGACGCTTAGCGACGAGCCCTGAAAGGCTGGAAAGAATCCAAGAAAGCCAGAAAGGCCATGACTCAAGCGTCTGAAGCCAGTGAGGACCATTCAAACTCACCTACTAGTCTGAACAGGAAAGAGAAAAGAAAACCTCCCATCCGGGATGCTTCCACTCCGAATGACCCTGTTCAGACGCTTATCAGAAATGCTCTCCGAGCTAAAACCAAGAAGACCCATGCAAGCATGACTTGTGTTTTGGAATCCTCCCAGCAGATAGCCCCAAAGAGCTACTTGGGACGGGCATTGACCCAGATCGAACGACAAGACAAAAAGAATAACTTGTTGAAAGCTAGTGGTACTCACTCCCAGTCATCAGAATCAACCGGAACCTCTGATAGCTCAAGTGATACTGAAGATCCCTCTGACTTGAGTTCGGATGACTCAGAGTCTACTACCAGCTATCGTAAATCTAGGTCTAAAAGACGAAAGAATAAGAAGGGACGAAAGAAACATACCCATTCAAAGCGAAAGTCAGGTTATGGACGAATCAAACCTATCCCACTGCTTGTGTATGATGGGCTGCCAGACTCCCAATCCTTCCATCGGTTCGTGACAGAAGGCACAGCCTACTTGGATGCAGGAGGGGTGAAAACCCGTGACCACGTATTCGTGCTCTCGCACTATTTAAGTGGGAAAGCACATGAGTTTTATATTCGGGAAATGTCTGAGAACCCTTACAAGTGGCGATTGAAGGATTTCTTCATTGAACTCTTCAACTGTTGCTTTCCAATCGATTTCAGGACCAAACAGCGTGAAAAGTTAAAACGAACCTTTCAGAATGAGAAGCCTGTTTGGGACTACATAGCCGAATTGCATGAACTTTGGAATCTAATTGGAGATGTCAGCAAACGAGACCAGGTCATGAAACTCTGGTTCGGGTTTGACTTCTACCTTCAGACAGAACTTTGGAGGGACAAGCTCAACCCAGAGTGGTCTTCTCTAAAGGACATCATTGCGGCTGCAGAGGTAATTGAAATAGCACATTCTGTGGCAACCAGACGAGATTGTCATCCTAAATCAGGATCTACAAAAAACGCAGGACTCTCCAATCAGAAGCGGCTGAGAGGCAATTTAAACCCTACCTCCATCCCGAAGGAATCAGGTTCAATAGCTGGTAAAATCCCTGACCAATCCAGAGAATCTCGACCCGAGAATAAGGGGAGATGACCAAGTCAGGGCTTAACAGCTCCGTCACAGCAATCTTGAAACCAGCGCATGGCAAAACCTGGATCGAAGGTTACAGAGCGAACCAAGCTGAGTAAAGAAGAACATGATCGGCGAGTTGCTGAGAAACTCTGCTTCGAATGCAGAAACCCCAGACACATTGGCAAAAATTGCCCTGAAAAACTACTTATTAGTAGTTCGGACTCACGAAAGGCTCCAGGACAGGTATCTGCGTTCAGTATGGGATTAGACGAGACTGTTCGCACCTTACAAGCCCTGGCTGATTCAACTGAACGAACAGACAGTGTGATGTTAGCCACAGTGAATGTTATTGTCGATTGGGAAGAGAACGTACCTCTAGATGGTTATTCTCCCGAAGGGGAAATTCCAAACCTTCATTCCCTAGAGGACGAAGACATATCAGCTGATGAGGATATCCTTAGTACCCGTGAACCCCCTCACCAGATGGGAGACCCGCTTGCCCGACGGGCTGAAGCCCTTCTAAATGCTGGAGGTCCCTACCCGGGAGACCAACAGCTTTCCCCACCTGTTGAGGAAGCCCCCACCTGGCTGCCTCGCTTTTCAGTATACCGAGTATCATCCTCCCAACATGTTATCAGTGATAATTGGAGGCTAGTCGAGCAGGAATGGGATACCTTGATTGATTCCATACTCTTGATGAATAGCAAATTTTGCCTTACCGACTGGTATGCTAAAACGATGGTCAGAAAAGGCTATGGCCTAGAATCCGAACGGTCACCTTCTCAGTGGCACCCAGTAATGACAAACGCCCTGGCCCTTCGGATGCAACACTTGCTGTCAACAGGAATTGATACAGACTGGGAGGAAAGTGGACTACTTCACCGCTTCGACTGTATCTCTAAACTGGAAGGGATATGGATCTGGGACCGGCTATTGGGCCTCTGAGTCCATATATCCTATTACCTCGTGCTCCGAGAAAAATTCAACCTTGTCAATTGGTACCAAAAGACAATAGACCGCTATATGCTTACCCATTACACTTGCATTTACAACCCATTGCAAATTCCTGCATGGCTCTTTCAGTTCCCGATGAGCAGCGGGATGCAATCCCAGGCTGCTTCACTGCACCCAGTTTCCCCAGACGAAGAGGAGATCAGTGATCTGGAATTGTTCGGAACCCAAATCCCTCAAAACCAACTTGCCTTCATTGAGTGCAACGCTGGTGCGGCGAAAGACTTTAAGCGACTTGTACCTAAACCGGTGGTGGTCATGACATTGGTGAATGGGCGGCCAGCCCGAGCTCTTCTGGATATGGGGTCCTTAGCCGACTTCATGTCATCCAACCTAGCAGAGCAATTGAATGTCAAATGGGTTGCGTTAGAGAAGCCACTCACTGTTCAACTTGCCGTTCAAGGATCAAGATCAAATATCAACTACGAAGCTAAGGCTCAGATCGAATATCAGGGTATTAGGGAAGAACGGTACTTTGATATCGTAAATTTGCTAAACTATGATCTCATCCTTGGAACTCCGTTTCTGTTCCAGCACCAAGTGTTAGTCGGACTAAATGAAACCCGAGTTATAGTCGGGAGCTCACCGGCAAAGCTAATCCGGGGCGACCAAGTCCAGATGCTAGCCTCCCGAGCGACAGACCTTCTGGACGACCATCTTGAGCAGATTCGGACTCAACTGTATACTCTGGCTGAGCCGTTATGTGCCAAAGCCAGTGAGACGGAGCTCCCTCCCTTACGAGCTATCAACCATACAATTCCATTGATTGATCTGGATCGCATTTATCCCTGGCGTCCGTTGTGATGCCCTGAAGCTCTCAGACCTCAGTGGGTGGAGAAGCGACGGGCCTACCTTGCGTCTGGACACTGGAAAGTCACCAGCCTTGGCAACACGGTCCCTATGCTGTTAATCCGAAAAGTCGGGTCAGACAAACTTCGTACAGTGGTAGACCTATGGGAACGGAACAAAAATACTCACAAAATGTCTGCTCCTCTGCCAGACATCGATGGAATCCTTCGCCGGGTCGCTTAGCATAAGTACCGGTCCATTATAGATGGTCAAGATGCTTACAAGCAGATCCGAATTGTTCCTGAGCACGTAGACCGGACAGTGGTGACAACCCCTGATGGGAATATGCTCAGTACCATCATCCAGATCGGGGACTGCAACGCACCGGCCACCTATCAGGCCTTGATGAACCACCTGTTCAGTAATTTCATTGGTCGATGGATGGATGTGTATCTTGATGATATAATCATCTATTCCGACTCTGTGGAGGATCATGTTAGCCACGTATGCACTGTGATTGACATCTTAAAGCGAGAGTGCTTTTACTTGAGCCGGACCAAACTCCGTTTCCTCTGTAAATCCATGAAGGTCCTTGGTCGTATTGTTGATGATGATGGTATTTGCATGGATCCCGACAAGGTCGACCGTGTCCTTCATTGGAAGGTTCCTACTAACCAGGACCTCTTGTGAGGTTTTATTGGAGCTGTAGGCTATCTAGCGGATGATATATACAAGGTCCAAGTGCCTATGGGAGTGTTGTCAGCGGTCACGGGGGACACTGTGCCATTTCGCTGGACACCTACTGAGCAGCATGCTTTTGACCAGGTGAAAACCTTTGTACAGGTGTGTATGGATCATCACCGCGTGCCCATCCATTATGGGGAGGGCAGTGAGCCCGTTTGGCTAATGACCAATGCCTGTGCTAATGGGGTCGCTGGCGTGATTGCCCAGGGGCCCGACTGGAAACAGGCCTGGGTCGCGGCCTTCTATAGTGCCAAGATGACGCCAACTCAGCAAAACTATGCTGTTCATGAGCAGGAACTGCTCGCTGGAGTGGAAGGAATGCTACGTCACCGGAATGTCCTTCAGGGTGCGCTGTTCACTTGGCTGACTGACCACAAAGCCCTTGTGCATCTTTGGAACCAGCGGTCCTTGTCGGGTAGGCAGGCTTGCTGGATGGAACGCTTGAGCGAGTTTGATTTTAAGGTTCAATACGTACCGGGGGTGGAGAATGTCCTCCCTGACGCCTTGTCTCGGCTCTACTTCAACGATGCACCAGGTACCGTGCGGGCCCCCAGCGAGTATTTGCAGAGCGTGGAGGACGGGTTAACTGCTGCCCTGGCTGATCTGGTCAGTATGCCCATTCTTGTGGGTACTGAGGCCGCGTTGTCCTCCGACAGTCCTGGTACGGACCTGTCGCTTTCTGCCAGTGACTCCCTTGTGGCCCCTCCATCTGAGAGTGCGGCTGCGTTTGCTCGTCGTATGTGTGGAAAGGTCATTATCCGCAGACCACGGAACCGACCCGAGGGGGAGGGACTACCCACCAACCTAAGCCAGGAACCCCAGGTAACAAACGAGTCAGATGCACCAGTTGGCCTCGAGGAGGAAACCCGATGGGATGCGCTCCCGGACGGCAATGCTACTCTTGAACAGGCATTCCTAAGTTTATTGGATGAGGACGATACTCTAAAACAAGTGAAGGATCGATACCGAGAGGACAGCTTCTTTTGGCTGATACTCGACGACCCCAACCACTATCGCAACTTCGAGGTTGTGGATGGATACATCCGTCTTCGGACCCAAGAACGAGTGCGTTTGTGTATTCCCGATGTAATGGTCTCTGGTCGGAAGGCCCGAGAGAGGCTAATCGACCAGGCTCACTCAGTGTTAGCTCATTTGGGAAGCGAGAAAATATTAGCTTACCTCAGAGAGCACCTGTGGTGGAAAACAATCGCTCATGATGTGAAGCAGTTCTGCGACACCTGTTCCATTTGTAAGAGAAGTAAACCCTCTAATCAGAAGCCATTCGGACTACTTCACTCACTGGAAACACCTATGAAACCGTGGGAGTCGATAGAGATTGACTTCCTCGGGCCTATGCCTTTGTCCAAAGACTGGGATGGAGAGTATAACTCCATTACAGTCGTTATCGACAGATTTACCGGAATGGTACACCTTGTGCCAAGTAGAACAGACTATTCAGCTAAAGAAGTTGCTGAGCTTGTATTTGCAGAGATTTACAAACACCACGGATTACCTAGGACTATCCTCAGCGACCGGGACTCCCTGTTTACCAGCCTATTTTGGACTCGGCTTAAGCAACTAATTGGAGTTGAGCATCGGCTCTCAAGTGCTTACCACCCCCAAACCGACGGAGTGACAGAGCGTGCTAATCGCACCATAGGTCAGATGCTGAGAGCTTGCATCAGTCCTTCTCAACAGGACTGGGTTAGCAGGCTACTGGCTATTGAATTTTCGATTAACTCGGCACGATCGGAAACTACTGGGTACTCCCCATTCTTTCTGAACTCAGGGCGAGTTCCAGTGACCTTCGTATGGAACAACCCCACCCGGGATGAATATCCTAGCGTTCGGGCATTTGCTATGTGAATGAAATCAGCTGTGATTCAAGCTCATGACTCAATCCTGTCGGCCTGAGTTAAGCAAACGAGAGCGGCCAATCGAAAGAGACAGCCATCACCTTTTGTGACAGGAGATCTGGTATACATCTCCACCCAGAACCTGACTCTCCCGAAAGGAGTGTTGAGAAAGCTTGCTCCTTGATTCATCGGACCCTACAAGATAGAGAGAGATTACGACAATAACTCTTACAAGGTAGACTTACCTGCGCGATTGAAGCAACGGGGAATACATCCCGTCTTCCATGTGTCCCTTCTGCGGATCCATAGTCCTAGCGATAATCAATTGTTCCTGGGCAGGTTGGAAACCCAGTTGTTTGACTTCGGGACAGTTGACACCGAATGGAGGGTAGACCGTATCTTGTTGCACGTCAGGAAGGGCAAGTCAGCCATGTTTGAAGTGCGTTGGACAGCTGGCGACATCACCTGGATGCCTGCCGACCAGGTGGCCCAGCTCACAGCCCTGGCGGAATATCTAGAACTGATAAATGTCAAATCAATTGAGGAGCTGCCAATGCGAACCACTCACTGAACTGATGACAGCGAACCCATTTATAGTGCGGCCGTCTGGCTGGACGATGTCGGACCCCCCGACTCGCTGATGGTCAGATTGAGTGCTCAGAGACACCGGTCCCACCGACCTTTCCAAATGACCAACATCTTTGCTGAGGGGCGGGATTTCCTCATGCAGGATAGCTCCCGCGAATCACCACCGTTCTTCGTTGCCCGGGCCCAGCTTCAGGCCTTCTTAGCCCACAGCGTTTGGATTCAAACTTCCGTCCTCGCTGACCGTGTAGCCTTCATCCCTGAGGGGTACTCCCGCTTTGCCCAGATCTTCAACTCCGAGCCAGACAATCCCTACCGTGTGTCAGTCGTTGGACATGACGGACACTGGTCAAGTCATACCTACCCAGAACCCCCATCCTCCCTCTTCTTCGGCCCCGATGGAAGCGAGACCGCAGCCTCTACTGATCCACGATTGGAGGCACTGGGTCAGATGCTTCTCGACCGGGAGCTTCGCCGTAACAAGAGGGTGCGCCAGGACAGAGAACGACGGGGACGGATTCGAGAGCGGGGCTTTGGGCTCACATCACATCCTGGGTATGATGAAACTGGGGATGAGTTAGCTGGGGATAGAGGGAGATACAGGAGACAGCCTTACGATAACAGACGAGGAGCGCAGAGGGACCGAACAACCAGGGCACGGGGCTGGCACGGCGATAGAAGTGACAGATGGCAGCTCGAGCTGGACGACACGGGAGCTTGTGCTGCAGAGGAGGACCTGCAGTCTCACCATGAGTCGGGCCCATCAGCCATCACTGACGGCGATGGGACGGATAGGGATGCGGACGGGGAGCTGGACCACAACGAAGAAGATATTACCATGGCCACCGACGACGATTGCTTCGGGCCAGTCAAAGGGAACGACGAGCGTTCCCTGGAAGGGGGGGTGTAACGGCCGCTATGCGAAGCGCTCTGAAACCCGACCAGGAACAGACCTACCCGAGAAACCTTACTTCTACCGACATCAACTGTCGCCATTAGTTCAACTTCACGAGACATTGCTAGTCCCTCAATGGACAGAGCACTGATATTGGCCAGTACCCTTAACCCATGATCTACAGTACTTAAAGAGAGCTGTACCTGTTATAATAGTCAGTCAACTTTGAGACTTTTACCCTGTCTTACGAAGCGTGATTCTTCTGTGTCACTACTCACTCTCCTTGGGGAGTAGACGCGACACCTTGTTTGTACCTTTTAACCTTTGGTGTTCGCCACTTCACAAAAATAGCACACCCAGCCTAGGGGTAGTTAGAGCCCGAGGTGATGGTATAGGAGTCACCAGCTCAAATCTCTCGACTGGGCTCCACCCAACTATTGCTCCTCTTCATCAGGTTATGAGTCAGGCGCTCCGATAATCTCGCACATCTACATATATCCAACCACATCGATCATGACAACATCATTTGCATCCATGTCCGGTCAACCGGCCATTTCGGCTGTCCGAATCAGCGCTTCAGCAGCCATCACAGCCTGTTGCACTTGCAGCCTCTCCGGCATCCAATTCTACAACAACCCCAACCAATGGTATCAGCAGCCAACCATTTTTAGTGACTGCCGCTGCTACTTCAGCACCCCGATGCTAGCAACAGCACCACATCTACCCCTAAAATAGAAAAACTATGTAATGACAATTGGTTAGCATGGAAAACCTGTGTAGTCATCATCCTTGAAAGAAGGGGCATTTATGATGTTCATCAGCAAAGTAACACTGATTAAACCTTGTGAATATTTGTGGCTATGGTTTACTAGTAAAAGGTGACAAAGTGCTTTTGCACTTGTTCCAGTAGGGTTTAGTTTTATTTTTGGAATTTACTTGATTATCATTAATCAACTTACAGATAGCCTGCATAAATAATGCATAGCCTATAGGAAGGTACAATAATGTTAGAAGTCACAAACAAGTGGAAGAAAAGAAGCTGAGAGAATGGTCTATTTAACAAATTGGTGCTGTCACTAGGACTGGAGGGGATTGAATTTTGACAGAATATTGCTTTCCCCAGAGGGCATTCTGAAGCCCTAGACCACTAGGGGGCAGTAGGGATGTCTGCCCATCAATCTGGTCAATATCCAGATTGGCCAGATACTGGATTGGATACCCTGGTCCTGGGCTAACAGGACTAGAACAACCACATCATGTCACTTGTGTGTAGTAAGGTACAGTGACTCAAACTGTTCAGATATTTGCCTATTTTTCACTAAATGCAATATCCTGTGAGAACCACTAACCCTAGCCCTATTATGTAAGTGTACCAAATAGAGTACTAACCCTTGGCTATCTACTGATGCAAGAATCAAGGGATTTGGATAAGATCTGATGAAATGGCAGCTATTTCAAAATCATGACTCATTTGGACAGTTTTTTAACTTTATATTGGATCCTGGAATACCATAATACCCACTATCCTATATTTATTTGCTTATTTTTACTATCAAACTCATTTCTATCTTTTAGGGAAAAAATATCACCTTTTCTGATTCTTTCTCTAGAAAAATTGCTTTCTAACCTGACTGTCAAGTCCAGGTCCTTCAGAATCAAGTCCAATTGGAGGTTTGAAGGTTAGTACATGAAGTTTGTAAGGGAGGGATGAACAGAAGTCAGAGTGACAAAGGGATGCCTAGAAGGACTTGGTATAGAATATATATACATTAGAATGTCTACTCAGTGAAGCACTGGTATCATATGAATCAATTACTTTCACTAATAAGAGGGCTATTATTTAAAAAATCATTGTTTGTTATGAACAGCTCATCATGTTTACTGAAACTGAATCCTAACCCGTTAGCCAGACAATCATTGGAGACAAAAGAGAAAGTGACTGATAGCAGAACTACCTAGCAAAAAGAAGGAAGCCCATATTAAGGGCTAGCCAGAGCAGTATCTGTTGTAGAGTCACCTTGAGAACAAGGGCAGATACCCTTAGCATATAAAGGATGAGCCAATTGATATGTAAGTGGCTAAAACTGAGATTCCTAGTTTTAGGCCACTGCCTTTATATATTGCCTGGGTCCATGTATGAACCAGAATCTATCTACTATACATGGTAATGACTGTGGGAAGGAATGGAAGGATGGAGATGAAGAAGGCAAGGCTACCATAAGGTGAACTCTGAGATCTGAATCTAGATCCATGGAAATAAATACAGTGGAGATATGTGAAAAATCTAAGTAAAGGGCAGTAATTGCCCACTATACAATTAGCAACAGTGGTAAGGTAAAGTAGAATTGGCACTCATCTCAGCTGCTGCCTAAGGAGTAGCAGGAATGACTGAGAGGAGCTCAGGAGTAAAGGGGAATATATATATAAAGTGGGTGAAGATGCAAGCATGATGTCCAATCAACTCCAAAGTGAAGCAAGTGATTTCCATAAGAAAATAGTGAAAAAGGGGGAGAAATGGCATGAAGTTGTGAAATGAGGATGAAGTGAAAATAGAGTAAGGGAATGACATAAGAAGTGAATACTGACATGACATTGGATACAAGTCTGATCTTCCTATCCATCTCTGACTGCTTCTATAGGACATCAATAACTCCTATATAGGAGTTATAGGAGTTCATATAGGAGTTCATTAAGGGAATTCAGAGTTGGATAGGAGAGCCTGGAGGAGATTGGAGTTGTCATCTCTAACAAGATACAAAGGAGGAGATTAGATTGGTATCTGGCAATATAGGAGATGGCATGAGAATACTAAGGAGATCCAATCAGAGAATCTATGATAGTTTACACATGGTAATGAGGCATGATGTCATAGATGATGTCAGGGTCTGGACACATCATGTGACTAGTCATGTGATCAGCCTCATGGGGATCATATGACTTAATGAGTATGAGGTGAGGGAATGAAGGTAAAAGGAGTGTGAGTAAAAATTAGGTGCAAAAAGATTCATAACATTGTTAGCAAGGCCAAATCATAATTCAAGCTATGTAATTCATCAGTTCCATTCTTTATATTAGAGTTTTCATATTACATTCTATTTAATTTCACATTGGCAGTAAACTTTTACTAAATACAATTATATTTATTATTTTTCTATTAATGGTTTCTTTCTATTTCTTTTTCACATATGCACTTGCTTATATGATCCAATCCTATATGCAATTGTTTCATCTTCTCATATGTGTAAGTAGTTTCTAGATCCTTAAAACTCAATTGTGGTATTTAAAAGCAATGGTTAGTCTATTTTCTAATAGTTACTAGAAAGTATAGACTTTTATTTGTTTGTTACATCCCATAATAGAGTGGTCTTATGGTACTTATTAATGTCTGGGGGAAGAAAAGAGCATATATGAAAGAACTAATGAATTACATGGCTTGAATTATGATTTTGGCCTTGCTAGCAATGATTTTTTAAATAATAGCTCTCTTATTAGTGAAGTAATTGGTTCATATGATACCAGTGCTTCACTGAGTAGACATTCTAATGTACCAAGACTACTATAAACCTTCATAGGTCAGGTTAGAAAGCAATTTTCCTAGAGAAAGGATCAGGGAAGGTAAAAAATATAATATTTTTTCCCTAAAAGATAGAAATGAGTTTAATAATAAAAATAAGCAGTCCTGTTATCAGGAACAACACAAACAACTCAAAGTGAGAAGTAAGTGAGGCCGAAACCACGAATCAGACTAAGGTGTGGCAATGGCACACACACAGAGAATGACCCATAGTGATGAGAATTCCAAGAACGAAGGCTAATTACAGGATATGTACTACTTATATAGGTAATGCTAACCCTAATGCCTGTTAAGCCCTAAGCAACGATCGAGATCTGGGTTAAGATCCGAGCGAAGCCCTTGACCCGGGAATGGTAACGGATCAACGATCTATGGATATAAATAGGTTAATGTGATCGGTCTACGATCGGGTGTGAAATATAAATAAGCCGGTTTGTAAGCGGATGATAAATAGAATGGAATGACGTAGTGTGACGTTATAAATATGGAATACTGTCAGAGGTCGTGTCAATAGGCTAGACCTTGACGTAGATGGAATGGAGTGATGCAAATGAGGGTAGCCTAGACCCGAATTAGTGAAATAGCGAAGGAAATGCTAAAGTAGGCGGTGAATTAAGGAAATGGGATTAGAATAAGGACATGAAGTATCGTAACAGACGTTGAAGAAATCGTGGTTCTGACACCTGTCACCTTCTAGATCTCCCAATCTGACCTAATACCTTCTCATGTATCACATTTTGGGATCTTAATCCCATTTCTGCAAATATCAATCCAGATCTCAGGATTCATCTCATGGCAGCCTTGCACATCTTATCTCCATCTACATTTCCATTTCTTACTCATGGTTATTACCATCTTACCATGTATAGCATACTATTTACCTTGTATAGTAGTGTACAGCTTGGTCCATGCATAGGCCATAGCAATATATACATAAGGTAGTAGTCCTAGCTGGCTAAATCCCAGCTTTGACCACTTGTTATTTCATCTCACTCTTGAACCCTGCTAGGACTGGATTTCCAGGAGGTAACTCCAGATCATCCAGAGTTCAGAAAGGACTTGGCTTCACCTTATGTGATGCACCCTTGTCATAATTCCAGGTACATATGTTCTGTAATTTTGGAAAACAGAAAGAGAATCAGATTGACCTTGTTGCAAGCAACAAAGGTTAAGAGCAGGTCAGATGAGGGTCTGGGGACTCAAGGGGGTCAGATTGAGCTTGGAGATTGTCTAAGTTAATATCAAACTAAGGTATCTACAACAGAAGTACAGAGACTTATATATAGATGCAAAACATAGGTATTACTAATGATTCAAAGGGCAGATGCTAAGTAGGCCAGAGCTGTGCTCCTAAGTGGAGCACAGGAATGAAGGGTGAC
>JBBPTJ010000407.1:0-14542 GCA_038094035.1 Pulveroboletus aff. ridleyi
AAGTGTACCGAGTGGTATTCACAGATGAGTATCGTAGGAGTTAATATGAGGATTGGCCCGTCACCAGGACGGGCCTCTCCTTTTTATCTATCTACAGCGCATGTGATTACCTCGTATCACATGCGCTTGTAAGTATGTAATCAGGGGTTATTACCCTGTTTAGTACCTACAGGGGCTATTGCCCCTTACATCTATATATATCTCATGGTATGCGTGACTCACTGAATCACCTGGATTCATCTCTCTCATTATGTGCACGCGAACGAAAACACAATAGCCAGGTGGGACATGTGATCGCGAGGGTGAAATGATCTGTTCCTTCCTGACATGGGTCCAGTGTGAATTCAAGTGCGTGCAGAAGGAAAGTGACCTGCACTGTCAGATGAACCCCAGTGGATTCCGACTGGGACGAATCATGCGCCTGTCGTGTCTAGGTGGACGTGAGTTGCGACGAGGCTTACCATCACTAGAACACACCTGGTCTACCTCTGTTGCAGCACTATGCTGCCCACTACGAGAGGTACCTTCATTCAGATGCTTGGCAACAGCAGTCTTGCAAGGCAGTTTCTTCCGTAAAGTGTGATGAGTTCATGCATACAAACCAAAGAATGAACGTACTTCTTTTTTTCTCACAGGCATTGCAACCGCTCGCTGAGTGGGTAAGTTACGGATTACATCCCTTCCTGTTCGTGTCAAGGAACATGCACCGCTCGGCGCTGACCGGCAGCCAATGTCCATGGTCTGGGTTCCATCCTGATCGGTGAGGGGGAGGGTGATCGATCGGGGCGGCGTTGACGTGACTTTCCAGTATTTCGGCCATGCGTGTGTGAGGCGCTGTCCTTGCTACTCGTGTTCCACAGCAACTTCTTCAACGTCCAACCGTGCTGGGCTGACTCGGTATTTTCCCTCGCGTGTGGCCCTGCCACAGAGGTACTTGGTAGTGGTTGACTGTCCTCATGAAGATTGGGAGAAGAAGTTGGGAAGAGCGGCTACGAGTACTGTTAGCGTGTGAAGAACGTGTGGGTTGATTGCTGACCTCGTCGAAATTGAATGCTTGCCCAGCAGGCACCTCGACCTATGCTACTGTAAGAACCAGCGCAAGGGAGAGAATAGAAAAGTATTACGTTGAGAAGGTCGACTTCGTCATCTTCGATGTGGGCCCCCTGAGGCTCGAGTGGACTGGATTTCCCAGGATCTTCCTGTCATGCGGATGACAGTGTGAGCGCAATTCTTTTGGTGGCAGAATGGGAAACTCCTACCAGATCTGTGTCGGGCAATTCCTCCTTGGGATCACCTGATGCAGGTTTTTCGGTGTCTTTTTGTGATTCATCGCGAGAAGATAGCTACATAGTGTGTTAGATTGGGAGACAGCAACAGATGGCACAAATACTTGCATAGAATGGACCGTAGGAGTCAGGAAGAACCTTGCTGAGATCGCAAATGACAATTTTCCTATCGCCCTGTCCAACTGCAACAAAGCTGCTGTCTAGGGAGACAGCAATTGAGTGTATTCCCTCACTGTCCTCAATAGGAGAACCAATCTGAGTCAGTGTTGACATATCCAGAAAGAAGATTGAATGGCCTATGAATGTGGCGACAAATTTTCCATTGGCAGCGAGAGCAATGGAGAGGACCCTGCCTTGGAAAATGGATGATTCGGCAAGCGGAGACCTATCAGGAACAACACAAGCAACTCAAAGTGAGAAGCAAGTGAGGCCAAAACCATGGAATAGACTAAGGTGTGGCAATGGCACACACACAGAGAATAAGCCACAGCGATGAGAATTCCAAGAACGAAGGCTAATTACAGGATATGTACTACTTATATAGGTAATGCTAACCCTAATGCCTGTAAGCCCTAAGCAATGATCGAGATCGGGTTAAGATCCAAGCGAAGCCCTTGACCCAGGGTTGGTAACGGATCAACGATCTATGGATATAAATAGGTTAATGTGATCGGTCTACGATCGGATGTGAAATATAGATAAGCCGGTTTGTAAGCGGATGATAAATAGAATGGAATGACGTAGCGTGACATCATAAATATGAAGTGATGTCAGAGGTCGTGTCAATAGGCTAGACTTGATGTAGATGGAATGGAGTGATGCAAATGAGGGTAGCCTAGACCCGAATTAGTGAAATGGTGAAAGGAAATGCTAAGGTAAGCAGTGAATTAAGGAAATGGGACTAGAATAGAGACGTGAAGTATTGTAATAGACGTTGAAGAAATCGTGGTTCTGACAAGACCCAGTGGAGACGTCAAACGATTTGATACTGTTGTCGTTGACTGTGCAAAAGATTCACTGACCATCATTCGACCATGCGAGTGGGGTGGGTATATTCCAGATAGGTATGCCAGCAATTTCAATTTCGATGAGTTGGTCGCCTGTCCGACTGTTGAAAACGCGAATGTTGTCAAGATGTGCAGCAGTGGCAATCCGATTCCCATCTGGGGAGAACCTGATTCCTTCGACAAGATTTCCATGTTTGAGTGGGCCCACAAGTCTCTTCCCCGTGACGATGTCCCAAATGCTCGCTTGGCGTGCATCACCTAAAAACACCAATCGTGCTATTCCCTTGTGGAAAATGTTCATTGGGAACGAAATAATACGATTGCCACAAGGATTATAAAGAAAAATATTGCTATGGTATACTCATATGATATTTTAGGTGTTCCCTCGACAGCAGAGTGATTTCATTTGATGCCAAAGGATTGTGATTTGATTGTAATATTCTTAGCAAGCACACAACCATTATAATCCACTTTCATTGTACCAAAATCTGTTTTGGGGTGCGACACCCGTGATACCTTTTTCGTCCGAATATAATACTTTACAGCCAACTGGCCGCAACATGAAAGATGGTGATCAAAGGCAAAGTAGGGATCGAGTCAAATCAGAACGAAAAGTAGTTTATATTCAGAACGAGAAGTAGTTTATGTCACTACCTAAGTCTTCGTTGGCCTCGTCATCTTCCCCAATCTCACTGTCTGAACTCCCTGTGTGTTCGCTGTCATCACCTTCAGAGTCCATGCATTCATCATCACTGGCACTTGGGTCTACGTTTGCGTCCAGCCCCCCTTCTTGATCCTCGTTGTTGTTCAGAGACGTTTCTTCTGGTTCTTCGTACGTATGCCGCCGTGTTGCCTCTGGAGCCTGTACCTCATGCCCGACTCCAATCCGCACGAACCGTGCATACATGTCTCGGTCGGCGAATCTAGGATCATTTGGATGGGCGAGAAAGCCATGGTGAGAAGTTAGTACTTACATATTAACATAGTATGCAGCCCAGTCGTCCACATCATCATTTGCACGACCAACTGAAGCACTGAGGCACAGGAGTGAATCTGTGCGGCCATCTGCAAACGTTGGGATGAGATGGCATGCCCGAATTGCGAGTGCGGGGTCGATGAAGCCGAATGCTCCTGGTGAGTCTGGAACGAATCCGATTTTCGGAAGGTGAGCCTTCTCGATACTCCAGTGGTAGCCAGGCACTACACCGAACCAACGTATCCACAGAACATCCTTGGTATATTCATGTCCATCATGGTGGAGATGGAACACGAAGGCAGCCACAACCTGCGCATACCAAAATGGATGCGATTTGGGGCCATCCTCCTGCGAGTGCAATATAACGACCCCCCCATGACCGGGTCGAAGGGTGTCGTATGCACGCCGAATATCATACGTAGTGTAGTTAATCTGCAGACACCTGGGAACAGCCACACGATTGAGACCGTTGACAAAGTAAATGGAAGAGCGCTCATCTGGAGTGAATGTGCGTTCATCACCGTCATATTCTAGATTGCGTAGACGGGTGAGGAGGTGGTCTTTGAGCTTCGGAATGAAGTCCTGGGAAAGACGGTTATTGCAGAACCACTCATAAACGGCCTAAATGAACCTTACCTTGACTGCTGGGTCACCCGAGTGCTCAGTCAAGAACGCGGCAAGATTGACTGTGTGGCAGGAGTTGGAAGCCAGATGATAACGCATTGATAGGTTCGCTGGGGCACATCCTTCCTCAGAACTGGTCTCTAGGGTGTAGGTCCATTCGGTATCCACTTCACGGCGTACGCGGGTCAGGCGTCTTTCTTGCTTCGAGAGCTGGGCCATCGGATCATGCTTGTTGGTACATTGATAGAATTGTTTCAATTGACGATGCGCAAGTTCCCCCTGGTCAATACTAATGTATATTAATCATTCTCAACACTTCATACCGCTGGTACTTACGATCTGAGTGGTATACGAATCAGTTGTTCCCATTGACTGGATCGTATGAGCATAGTGACCAAGCGCGTGCATCTTGTACGTCGCTAAGTTCAGAGTCTTTAGTTGCACTGTACTACTGCCACTGGCAGGAGTTTTTGCTGTAGCGTCGGTTTCTGTCAAAGACTTCAGTTTGGCCTCTGTTTGTCTCCAACGTGCTGCGGCTTCCGAGGGAAGTTCCGTAGTCTTGAACATAGAACAGGTGAAGTTCTTGAACTTGCGTAACTGCTGTCCGAGGAGTCTGGTCGCTTGCTTGAAACAGGTGAGCGACTGGTCTGTGTGCATCCGAAACTTTGCGAGTGCATGCCACTGTGCTAGACGAAACAATAGAATACGCACAACATTGTCGTGATTGGATGGAAAAAGACCTTCGAAGGCAGGGATTGCACACTAGGGTGGGAGGGGCCATAAGTATACCCAGTGTATCCTGGGACAATAGCGACTTACTTGTAGTATATTCTCGAAGTGCCAAGCGGCACGCTGTCGCATCTCAGAAACATCTGAAGGAAAGCGGCATATGGTGCCGACTCCGAATGAAGGTATTTCATGGAAGCTATGATGTCCCTAGTCAATGGTCTGTGAGCTGTGTGAAAACCATCACTCACCGAGCGTTGAGTACTTCGACCGCTCTCCGATCGATGAAATACAGTAGGCGCAAAAGGTGGCGGAAGACTGACTTGAAGACTCCAATCTCGAACTCGTGTAAGAGGTCGACCATCAACATAGTTGATACGTCGAGTCCGAGTGGCCCAAGAACCTCTGCGAAAGTGTTCTTTCAAGCCTCATCAGTTCCTGAGAGGCTGTACAATTAGAGCCACTTACGAATGTTGGTACAAGTGAGAATTCTTTTAGGAGCTTTTCGGGTATTACTCCCTTGATCGGCGAACCAAGCTTGTAGATTGCATCGCGTGCGGCACTGACCCGATCCCGAAAGTAATGGCGAATCTTGGCTGTTCTTGCCGCAAAGTCAGAGAGCAATCCCAGTCGGTGGAACTCGCTCTTCAGAACAAGACAAAGAGGGCAGGGACATTGACCTTTGTCCCTGATTGTGGCTAGAAGAACTCTACCATAGAAAAGTAGTACATTGGTAAGACCAACAATATGGAGGTAGGCAGGACTTACTTCTCTGGGTAGTCTGCAGAGTAGGTAAAGATCCGAGGGTATACACGTCGATACACACCGTCGTAGCACTTAATGGTGATCCCGTTCTTGTAAGCCTCCACAAATTCGTCGTCCAGTAGAATCTTCCAGATTGCGTGCATGAGCTCACGTTTGCAGTGGGCGAGGATATCCGAGTTATTCTTCTTGTTTGTGAATTGAGAGACAAAGCCGACAATTTCACGTGGAAGCTATTGTTTTGTCAAGGTCAGCCAAGTCTGCCACGTAGCGACAATATCGCATACCTTGGGTATGAAAGCGATGAGATGACAAGCCCCAGGTGAATTTGGGCATGCGCGGATGTACTTTGATAGGTTTCCAAAGGATAGATAGATCGGCCATGCAGTCGAGTGTCCAAATTGAGCGAGATGAGTCGAGTCCGACGCAAACATCATGGCTGCAATCACCCGCTCAAGTGTGCAGCCATCGTCACGGCGCTGTTTCTGAAGTTCATCGTGGGCTTTGAGCCATACGTCCGAGGTGTACAGCTCGTCGTATACCCGTTGCTCTTCACCACTCGCTGGAGATTTCCATAGTCGTTTGAAGGGGGTTAGATGAAACCATTTTGATGAGGTATCCGAGAATGCAGCGCACACCACAGCTGTTAGGTTGCGATAAAAAAAACCGGGAACACTGAACTCTTGTGCATTCCCGAATGCATTACGTTCACGCGTTGGCACGGGGATGGTGACTGGCGTCTCCGTCCAGCCATCCTTGCGAAATGGGTTGTCAGGGTCAAGGTCTTTCTCTGAGGCATCAAAGCGTTTTAATTCAGTATTCGCATTGAAACCTACGAGATCCTGAGGACAGAAGTCCTCAGCAGTGATGACTGTCGTGACGAGGCGAGTGACTTCGGCTGCGGACTTGAGTTTGCTTCCTGACAACATCCAACCCATTAATCTCCAAACAGAAATCAATTTCCATGGCCACGGAGGAGGAGGCGGCCCGGAAATAGCTGGTGGGTCCACGCTAATGCCCACTTCCGACGGATTGTTGGATAGCTCCTCAAGGGACAGAAAGGCGTCGGGATCGTATGATGGCCGGTGACGATAATAACGAGCGATGCCGAATATATTGAAAGCAGTGAGGAAAGAGTCGAATACATGCAATATGACACGAGGAATAGTCCGTAGGGTCTGAGAGGGCTCAGGCGGGAGGGGAGGAGCTGGCTCTGGTAGGGCATCCCTAAAGCGCGCAGGAAGGCGGCGAGACCGAACAGGACGAGTTGAATCTGAAGTCCCGAGCCTGGGAAGAGGATCAGGAGAGGCGTCTGAGTCACGGTTCTCTGTCGTTGATGCTACTGTTTCATCCCTGTCGGAGGCAGTGAGGTTGTGAGGTATGGTGTCACAAATGAGCTGAACCGTTGGAATACCGCCTTCAGTCTCCGTCTCCTGGCGTGCTTTCCGGGAAGGGGTTGAAGTTGAAACGGATGGATACGGCAGGCTTCGCTTTGCCTTGGGCTGATTGATACATCCTTGATAGTGAGGACAACTCAACCGATGCAAAGATACACTTCGACTGCTGTCAAATGATCGGCCACATGCATGAGCACCGCACCTGAAACGTCCATCCATGATGGGAGATGGAAGAATGAATGAATAATATTAGTCGCCTTCTACCATACGGAGCATGCCGCCTGTATAGCTACTATGTAAGCTATTCTCTACGTCTGCGCTACCTTCACCCTGCTCGGGAGTGATTGGGACTGAGGGTTCGACTGGCACGCGTGAGTCGGAGTTGCGAGCGACCAATCACGCCGGGACCGCCGCTGAAAATTCCACCACGAAAGCCTTGATATCTGGGACGGGCCGACCGTCACAACGTAGCGACCTACATTCACGAAGGTTATTGCTATACCTGTTCAATGAGTGCGAGTTCCTCATGTTGCGATGGATTGAGGACATCCTGGGCACAACGTAGCGACCTACATTCACGAAGGTTATTGCTATACCTGTTCAATGAGTGCGAGTTCCTCACGCTGCGACGGATTGAGGACATCCTGGGCACGACCTAGTGACCTACATTCACGAAGGTTATTGCTATACCTGTTCAATGAGTGCGAGTTCCTCACGCTGCGATGGATTGAGGACATCCTGGGCACGACGTAGCGACCATCTTTGAGACGGTCAGCACTGCTGTCTTTCTTGTTCAGCGCCAGCCTCCAGATAGAAACGTAGATTGTCAGATCGCTATGCCTGTTCAATAAGAGCGAGTTCCTCACGCTGCTAACAATCGATCTTTGAGACAGTCAGCACTGCTGTCATTCTTGTTCAGTGCCAGCCCCGAGATAGAGACGTAGTTCATGGTCAGAACAAGTGACAATAGTACGGCCGCTTCACCACCGGAAGCCAACTTCCCACGCCATGGGCACACTAAGTCAATGACTCTCGGACACACAACGGTTTCAACAGCAAGGAGTACAAATTTCATGGTATTACAAGTGTCATCCTAGCTCACTCATCTGCACCCTCAGAACTATCACCATCCGATACGTCCTCAGAGCCAGTGGACTCATTGGAGTCCACTTGAGTCACGGCCTCATGCTCCAAGTTTCTGTCATAGTCAAAAACCAGGGGCATGGGGATGTTTGGTGCATCAAAACAGGTCTTGGCCGTAGATGATGACGCTACAGCAAGCAACATGTAGTGAGGATTTCCAGAATGATGAGGTTATCGGTACGGATGGTGGACAGGTAAACTGAGATGTGAGTGAGCTGTTTCAACTCCTCAAGTCCAATCGAGTTCGCAACAGGCATCCACATGGCCCAAGCATTAGTTAAATGAAGGCAGGTGATGTGACGGAAGATCGGCACACTTGGTAAGTGGATAATTCCGCTGTTGAAGATGGACGAAAGGTCGACATAGAGACTGATGATCCGTGGAAGGTTGTTAAGAGGGGCCAAAATGGGGTTTATGCCAGCAAGGTGGCACGGAATTCGCATGTGTAAGTGTTTCGTTCCAGAGCATAGGTCGAGGATTCGTGCTGCGGTGTGGAGATTGACTGACACACCAAGGTACAGGGACTCGACCGTCTCCACTGTGAAGTCAGGGCGACGCTCAATCGAGCTCAAAAATGCTTTCGCCCTCGACTGAGTGGGCAGATACACTGCACGGTACAGGACTGGTTCGAGCCTAGCAAACGTCAGTCAGGTATGTCGGCTTCTGTTGATTCTAAGGCAACTACACACCACACTTTGACGCGCTTTCCCACCATCAGACAAGTGAACGCAGTCCTATGTGGAACAAGCAAGAATATCATACGTTCAAGCTCAGTGGGGAATTTGCGGGTTGGCATGGCAGGCTTGAGGGTGGGATTTGTGATGTGCAGCTTCACGCTTTGTAAGTTTACCATTGGCCCATATGCTTCCTACTGTCATTGGCCTCACGAGAACAGATGACCGGGCCAATATGGGAGATAGCACACCGACATGCGGTACTTTTTCTTTTTTTTCGTGACTTCTCTCCTGATCTTTTCCTTCTACAGGCACTTCCATTCCTCTGACCAACAAATGATGAGAGACGGGGTAGACTGATTGGTCCTTACCCTCATCCATCCATCGAGGCATTAGGAATGTAGCGGAATAAGGAAGCCATTGGATAAGCCAACAGTAAGGGCCAGAGATCGCGCTGTCCGATCTCCGTTTTTTTTTTAATGCCGTCTACCCTGAGCAGTAGATGAGCACTGAGCTGGATCTCGAAGCTTAACACTGCAGAGAGAATAAATTAGCACTGTCATCCCTGTACGCATGATTGAAAACTACGCCTTCCTGCTATAGCAAGCTGACGAAATGAGTTCATAATCTACATCTTTTGTTTACATGGTGCAGTGGTGTACTATAATGGGCGATAATGTTTGATCGGAACCCTTCGGTTCGCGCAGGTACCATAGAACGCCAACAGCATACAGACACTGAATGCTACATAGTACAGTCAGCTCGCATTCCTCCTCAACAACTGAGCTAAAATTCGCTGTGAATTGTGCACTTCGAGTTGACTGGTTGGTGAGCAGTGAACGAGCGCTTCATCCAGAATGAACTTACCCTAATCAAGTAATCTTCACACATGACACATCTTGCTTTTCCCTCCCAATGCTCCTTGACTGCCTCTGCCCTAGCGCTTTCTATAGCCAACAACACCTCTTCACAGAAGGTAAACACCCAGGCAAGAGGGAGATCAAAAACAGCGCAGAGGGATTCAGGTAAGATGAAATCGAGGTGATCGACAGTCGTCACATCGATGGGCCGGGTGTATCCGAAGAGCCACGCGAGTGGTGCAGCGAACTTGTCGGACCATCCAAAATCTGGTTGGCGTTCATCAAGTCTTGTGAGAAGCTGAACGAAGGTTGGATAGGGAATACAGGCTAGATGGTGAGCCCTGTTAAGCATGTAGAGAGGGAAGTAGTTCGTCATAATGTGTCTTAGTGTGTTTGCTTATTCCCATCGTGTTACATCTTTAAGCAGCACTCCGAGCCCTCTGAGATTCACATACAACACAATTCCCGCCAGTGCCCCAGAAGAGGAACATGACGTTTTCGCGTAGCCATAAGGTTCAAGACTATAACTTGCGGTTTCTCCACAGTGGGTCCCCGTTGTTGCCGCCGACCCTGCACCTCACAGACGGATCTTTTTTTTCCCTTCGTGAAGGAGTACGTACTTCACGGGGGGGTGCACGCACCTTAGAAAAAGCTCAAATTGATTCCCCGAGCCTCCGAACTAGAATCGACCACTAGCCCCAACGTATGGCTACCCCACTGTTCTCCCTTGCTTTGATTGCACCCAGCACAGAACCCGGCTCCACACATGTGGACTCAATACCGTCCTCTCAACTCAGGCCTCAAGATGTCGCGAGTCTGAAGAGGCGAATCTCTACCCTTGAAGTTGAGAACACGACGTTACTCAGCAAGCTAATAAAGAAGCCGATGTAAGTACATTCGTGCATCCTGACCGATATTCAACTACTCACTCTATATTACATTGATCTCTTATAGACTCTACTCATATTTGAGGGAGGGGCGAGCAATCCGCCATCTCGTCACCCTCGTCGAACCCGTCTTAGACATGATCGCTGAGAATGATCGGCGTCAGTCGTTTATGGTCGATGGCGGGATAACGATGCCATCCCAGATGACATCTTCAGACTCAACGCCTCAGTAAGTTGTTTATTGAGCTATGCTGGATGTGTTTAAACGCTATTTCAGACAGGAGCGGACATATAAAAATTTCCTGAAATTGTTAGATTGGTGCCCTGTGCTCGGGAAACTGCTGGCGGCAGGTAAGATCGACATTGTTGCGTGCCGAGAGGTAAGTCTCCCACTGGTGAAGAGTTCAAAGGTACCTGATATTCAGATAGTTGCAGGGAGGTGCTGATGCAGCACGAGGGGATGACGCCTCAACATTGAAGGGGGAAATTGTTCATTGGCTAGAAGTGGCCAGCACCCATCGTATCGACCCTCCGCTGTCCCATCGTGACAAGGAAGGACGTGGTTTCAACCACTTGGTAACAGGACAACTGCTCTGCCCTGTCGACTATAACTGGACGGATTCAAGGTGAGTATGGACCAAGAAGTAGCTGATGAAAACTGATAATGCCCACTGTAGTGTTCACATGTGTATCCGAGAATATGACCCCAACTTTCGTGTCACGGCGCACAGTTGGCCATCATTCCTTTACCTGGGAGCCACGTACAATCCAACCAAGCCTGCTGAAGGATTGTTCCAGGGTGAGCTCCTAGTCAGAGTACATAGTTAGTCTTATCCCGTATGACAGCATGCTCACTCATGAACTCAGGCTTTCAAGTGTATTTTTACGTCGCCCAGCTCTGCCCATCACCATGCCGGGGTGGATTATACTGTCCACCTCAATGCTTCACGCTCACGCAGCAATGTTGCAGCACTACTCGGGATGAAAGTTGTGCAACCACGAGCTATTGCATATGCCGCAGTCCAAGTATGTAATCTTGTTTCCAGCCTGATCCCCTGTGGGCCTTACACATCATCAGGTACGCTTTGCGCTGTCCAGCTGCCCCTCATGGGTGGTTGTTGATGAGGACTTCAACTATGAGGATTTTTACTACAATATTGTTGATTACTTCGAGGCCCCGGGCTCAGAAGAGAAGTCGGCTGAGGTGAAGAAGCTCTTGTTATGGTGGAACCGGTGAGCAGACACTGAAACTTGGTCACTTGACTAATATAGTTGTGCAGAGTGGTGTTCGGTCGTCGAAACGTGTCTGACTATCACCCCATCTCTGCGCAAGCACTTTCGGTGGCATGGTCCCGAAAGTGATCTGGTCTCAGCTACTTCTGTCGAGCATCGGGTGATTGAGAAATGTTCGTGTAGTATGGCGACACCATGTACTATAATTACGAAACAATGAAGATTCAGTACTACACTACCAAGGCTTTAACAATGCGAAAGTCCTGTGCACGGAATTGACCCTGGAACCTATTCTGCAGTCATGCCCGAAAATCGACAATAATATGCAAGTAGGCACCATAACAATAAAGTTAGTGATATTGAGCGATGAGATGCAAGGTGTGATGGCTTGGCGCACATCGCCTAACATGTACTGTGTGCTGAAGGACTCAAAGATTATATGACAGCCTATGTACCATCAACCAGATAACAGAGCGAGTATGATGGCCTATGATAAAGCCCTGGTAATATAACGAGCAGCATGCATGACAGTGTTATAATAACTACAAATTGCCCCATTTGAGACTCATACATGAATAGCCAATATGTGCACAGATGGTTTACATTGAGCTCGCACCATGTCCTGAGGAAGTGTCTCTAAACTATGTCAGATCCATGGCGCATGTCATTGATAGGCGTCAAAGGGCCGTGTTTGTCAAACATCACGTCATGATGTCGTGTGGAACTTTGGCTCGTATAGTTTACAGCGTGCTTGATCTCGATGTTATTTCGAACAAATGAGCTTATTATCTCGGGTCCTGGGCAACTGACAATTTCGAGAATATACTTAGGATTCGGGAAGGGAAGGTACCTATATATTCCATATATTGCATTACAGTTTGAGCGGCACAATGCGAGTGATTATGGCCATGCAGTAGATTATAAACCCAATATATTGTATTATACCAAAATTGTTTTTTCGGTGATGTGGGATCCCCGTGGCGAGTCTGGTCGAATCTGGGCTAATGTCAATTCCGCATACCTCATTTGTGTCCTCCACATGGACGACCTCTTTACGCAGTTCCATGTCCCAAACTCGAGCACCTCTCAGCGTTCCACACGCTATCCATTCCCTCGATACGGCAACAGCTAACACCTCCATTTCTTGTTCTCCGACTTCTTGATCATCTTCGATGTGCCATCGTCGAATTCCGCTCCTTCCTCCACCCAACAGGTGCTTCCCGTCGGGCTGGAAGGCGACTGCGTCCACCCGGCCATAATGGCTAGTGTTGAGTACTATGGTTTTGTCTTGCTGAAGTGTTAACATTGCTCGATCATTCCTCAGAACTGCTACGTACCAGCACTTGTCGGCATATTGAAAGGCACGAAATATCAATGTCGAAATGTCGAGGAGTACGACGTTTTGGTCTAGTCGTGGTGCGTGGTCAAGTTGTCCCGTGAACGTGTTTACTTGTTCTCAATATGAACTGTTCATGCGAGCCCCTCGTGGCTTTGGCGCTTATTCTTGCTCGGATCCTGGTCGTGACCCCGACGCGGTGAGCAAGCAGCCAGTGATACTCATCCTCCCTCGTTTCCTAGGATGGTCCTTCCCTTGCAAGCATTTACCGTGTCCTGGCTGCGGTGTACAATCCAGATGAGACGAGTTTGCGCTATGCTGCACATGGAACACGGCTCAGTGCGGACATCCAACAAACTACCACACGACAGAATGTATAGGAATTTCGACGTCGGGCTGTGAGAACGATGATGGGACCACTCTACGGCATAAAGGACTTGGGCTCCATAGCTGGACGACTAGTCTAGGGGGGGAACAAAGCCAACTACGCTTCCCCGCACCTCTCAACCACATTTTAGCCTGCCCCCACATACTTTGCGTGCTGGCTTATGCATGCACCATCGTGAAAGGCATCATATCCTCGTTAACAAGACACGAAAATCGTTGCGATCAGGTGGGAACTCGAGCTTGACCTTTTTATTTTACAGTTTCAGCCCTGGTCAATATCCCACTACCATATAAGCAAGCCAAAGACTCTCCTGCGATGGTGGGACTAGGCACCGCGACTGCGTCGAGAGGACAGGTTGATACATCATACCTCTTCCCGTTTGTCCATCTCCATCGATGAGTCGCCGGCAGGTTGGTAACTTTCAGGTAATTCGGCCACGCGTGTGATGCTGTCCTTGTTGCTCGTGTTCTAATCTTTCAACCTCGATCTACGCTGCTGACTCAACAGATTTTCCATTGTGCATGCTCCTACTGTGGAGGTACTTAGTAGCGGCGGTGCATTATCCTCGCGAGCATGGGCAAAAGGGGTCGGGAACAGTGACTTTTAGTAGCCATGGGCGCGCAAAGAACATGAAAATGAAGGCAAGTGATTACAGTTTGGATCGGTGAGCAGTGATACCACGCATTCACGTCTTACTTGAATGACTGCTCATCGGCAGGATAAAATTAATGCAGTGGTACTGTGGATATATAGAATACCTGTATATACACAAGGGCTGGGGACTGCATTGCGAAAAGGGAGATGATTGTCAACACAAAGCATCGAAATAAAGAGACTTGGACACACCTCATGTGTTCGCGCCCGCCTTTTTTTTAGTATGTTGGAACCGCTCCACGCAACCGTGTCCGCCCGTCCTTGAGGCGCTCCGTAATCACAGGACTCGCCGCAGGTCGATACTTGAATTCTTTCGAGTATCTGTTCAGGATGGACAAAGACTGAGTCTCATGGACGTCTGAAAAAAGAGGGGGCGAACCGAGAAGTGTGAATGATGTTGGGTGTCGATTTGGTGGCCGCTGTGAGATACAGGGCGAGCGAGAGCAGTACGGCGACAAGCGCGACAAATGCAGCGCGTTTCCAAGTCGACGACGGTCGTGGTGGCAGCTCGAGATGTGTCTGCACATCAACCTGCACGTCGTCCTCGCCGTCGCTGCGTTCGAGCTTGTGAGGTTCGCGTTTGAGCTTG
>JBBPTJ010000408.1:0-14535 GCA_038094035.1 Pulveroboletus aff. ridleyi
ACTGGGAAAGGAATATGGCGTGTTCGAAGGGAACGACGACCGGCAGTGGTTATGGGTTGATAGCGGCGACCCGAGCGAGTAGCACCGACAGTGGATCGAGTAGTGGGAGGAATGTTCGCGATGCGTCTACCGATGGTCCCCCGAATAGGGCTTCCAACGGCTCAGCAGAAGGTGGGAATAGGGTGAGGAACTAGGGCGAGCGAAAGGCTCAGCGACCTAGGCGAACTGGGCGAAGGGCGGGGTCGCAAAGTGCAACAGCGCCTAGAGTACGCTTGGTATTATATCAGGAACTGAAAAGACACAAGAGGGAGCGACGAGCTCAGTCCAATGTAGAGATCAGAAGAAACGATGAATACCAAGCGTGAGGAATAAGTACAGCGTATCTACGGGTTTATATATGTATGGTAGAGGTTTAGGGCAAGTGTGAGAGAGATGAGTAATATGCTGACTGATGCTCACTAATCGATGATGTCAGGATGACGTAGGGTCTGGGCCTATGACGTCATGGAATGTTCTGGAAGGATCGTGAAAGGAAGATAAGATAAGAGATAGGGGAATAGAGGAAAATAGAAACGGAAGTTCTGTCAGGATGCCATGACCCCGCATAGATCTGGGAGGGCATGCAAGGCACCAGTACCATGCGATGCTGAAATCTCCACACCTCCTCGTTGGCTTACACACAAATGAGAATATTGATGGTTTATCTCATTACTGCAACTCCTTTGGTGTATTAAAAAATGTGAATGAATAAATGGTTCAATTCGTGACTGATACATTTTGGGTTACTACGAGACAGTCCAAGATAGATACATCTACAAATTTATTCAGTGGTCACCTGGACATCATCTATCGGCTCCTCGGTCATGTCTTCTGGCTGTGTGACCTCAGCAGACCCGCTCGTCTCCACTGGTGCCAGGGTTGTTACAATGAGGGGAATTGACAGTGTTGATGCTGGAGTGGATCCTGAAGATGCTGCAGTTTCCCTCCCCTGTTCCAAGAGAAGGCTAGGAGAACTTTCACTCGGGGTCAGGATGGGACTGAGCCAGCTACTGCTCGGCCTGGAGATCAGAGAGCTGCTTCTGAAGAGAGGGGGAGGAGCCCACAACCCTGCAGTGCAGTTGAATTGCGTGGCATGTTGTGGGAGTGGTATAGTCAGCCGAGGGCCAGAGCCCTCTGCTGACTGAGAGCTGGGGGGAGTAGGAGTGGGGATGTTTGCGGGTTTGGGATGTTTCCAACCCTGGGAGTCGCCAGAAGTAGCCTGTGAGACAGTCAGTTCAAAAGGAAATCTCATCCGAGTGGACGGTTGATGACTGACTCCACCGACCTTGTCTCGAACATTTGCCAGCAACTGGCCAAACACAACCATGCCCTCCTCTAGTGCGCATACTCGATCTTGAAGTGAGTCATGCTTGGTTTGAAGGTCTTAGAAGGTATCCAGCAATTTCTTGTTGCTGGATTTCATCTCTTCGAATGCAGCAAGGAGTTTGTTGTAGTCCTGCTGAGGGACATGCGAGGGCCCAGTGGTCAGTGAGACAGTTGCCTGGGTGGTCGGCACTGACTTCTTCAGAGTTGGAATGATGACAGCATCAAATACTTTGAATTTATGTCAGCGGAATCGGTTGAATAAAAATAATATTTCTGATCTTGTGGCCGTTTTGCCACACCCGAGTTATGCTGCCGAGCCTTCTTCATTGGTGGTCCAATCTTGATGGACCCAGCAGGCTCGCTTGGGGAAGAGGTTGTCGTTTGGGGTGCTGGGATCTGAATTGTGATGGGTGGCTCGGCAGGGGAAGTGGTGGAGGGGCGTGCTGATGCAGGAGTTTGGTGTCGCGACTTGGATGTAGATGGTCGAGTGCAGGATTGAGTGCGTCCATGGGGGTTCTTCGTTGCATCGGAAGACGGGGGTGGGCAAGGACGGGAGACGGATCGTTCACGCTTCTTCACCAATGAGCACTTCACCTTGCATGAGTTGCACTCGACGCAGGCATGTCCGGGATGGGGGGTGCAGCTTGTACCTCGGCGACGGCACGAGTTGCACACCTCTGAGGTGACTGCTGGGGGTGACAATGCCTTGCTCTGGCGCATGCTGAGCAACTCCCTTGCAGATCACACGTTGCTCCTCTCTCGGGTCAAGCTTGATGGCTCAGTGCAGTGTCTTGAACATTCTCACCGCTCAGGCTGGGTGTCTACGATGTTAGTCTCCACAGCCCTCGCTTTTCCTTTGTCGATCTTCTTCGGCATGTTAGGCACTTCTCGAACGGCCTGATCATTTGACGCATCCTTCTCTCCAGTCTTGTTAGCAGTGGCATCCTCGTTCAATGCTGTGTCCTCTGTGTTCGGGGTCTGCGATGGCTGAGGGTCGATGCCTGAGGTGGTTGCTGGAGACCGCGAATCCACATGACCGGTCTTGAGCCATGGGTGGTCTGGTTGGCTTGATATATCCTGTTTGATTATTGTGCTCCAATCCGGCCACCGATCGTTTTGATAGCCTGTAAATTGGATGTTGCAGGCAATGGCGAGGGTTGGGACCCTCTCAGCACTGCCTGCAACTGCTCTGATCGAGTCCTGCAAATATGAGTTAATATAATCGAGGAAACGAACATTTTTTACACACCAATTGCACCATAATCTCAATGATGGCCTGGTGCCATGCCTCTGCCCGAGCTTCAGGTCCTTGGCTCGGCCCGAGCACCTTGGTCTTCAGGACCTCACTGATGGTTGCGGTGGCCTTGTCGACGATGGATTGGATCATGGACTGCATAGTAGAGGAAATTTCTGGGAGATGAATGTGCGAGGAGAAGTGGGAAGAGAGATGTCAGGCATGGGGAGTTCTGATTGTCTCGGTGTTTAGCGCTGATTGGCTCTCTGCACCGCATTGTCTACTGTCCACATCACCGCCACCTCGGCTATTTATTACGCGTGCCACCTCTGCCCGATCAGCTCCATCAGCTCATCTTTGCACCCCATTTCCTCTCTCTCGTTCGGTTGCCACATCATGCAAAAGCAAGTTCGATTTGCCCTCCCATGTGAGTGAAAATATAATCGGTCCAGAGCGAAATTCACATATTTCTTAAGCCGATGACACCTCAGTGATAACCGATGAAATGTCCCATTCCGGGTGCTCAATTTCTGAGCCACAACCTGGATGTGATGCTGTCGGTATGTGGTTAATCCCCGTTGATTAACATTATTGAGACCACTCTAGATGTTGACATGTCTGATGTCTTGGACTCAAGACACTCTAACTGTGCAAACCTGCAGACCAGTAGGTGTGATGCCCACTCTTTGCTGGCCTGGTGAGTTCCAACACCGCCTCCTTTCATTCCATACAAACCTATCTCAATCATTTCTGAGGCCAGCAAATTCACAGGCATCCTCATTCCACCTGCACCCCCATTTGTACCAATGCATTTGACATCAAAGGTGCATGCTGATGATCTTTGCTTTGGTGAGCAGAAAATATCTATCCAGAATTACAAACTCATACAGAAATTTCTTTCTCCACCCAAGATGAACCAAGAATACCAACTCCACCGCCATTTCAACCCCATCAGTCAGGAGCTGCAAACACAATTGAACATGCACTATCAAGCGCTCGTGTGCCTATGCCACCTCCCTTTCAACTTGTTCCACCTGCAAATAGTCAGGCCGATATACTCCGTATCCCAACCCCTCCACCTTTCCAACCGAGCGAAGATTGACCCTTTCAACTCGTTCCACCCATGAATAGTCAGGCCGATATACTCTGTATCCCAACCCCTCCACCTTTCAGACCGAGCAAAGATCGACCCATGGCTGACACCCCTGCCCCTGCCTCAGTCTCAAGGGTAAATGTACTGCCGAATCAGCCTCAAAAAATGCAGTTGCAGCGAAGGCCGGAGTATCCACATGCAGGAAAACCTCGGGATGCCAAGCAAGGTCGGTATTGTCATATCGCAGACAGCATGCTTGGCCATGAAGCAAGACAAGAGAGGAAGGACAGTCTCAATAGATTTATCAATGGGCTCTGTGAGTCTATTAGAATTCCTGTATTAAACCCTAATCCGTGTCACGTTATCCTTATGCAGTAGGTTCAAGTAATGACACAGAGCATGATCTGCTTGCCCGAGATGGGGTAAATATTTCAGGGGTCCCAAATTTCGGTGTGTAAAGTGATGTTTCATGTTATTTATGTTTCTGATATCCATATTGCTAATGTACTTAGTCTTTGCAACTGCAGCCGAGGTCAATGACTTGCTTGACCACAAGGCCCCTGTGCTACATAGGCCAATCCAGCATCTGCTCCTTGGTGTGGCAATGGAGATGGCCACCTCGAAGTTCATTTAGACATCGCAGCGCAGGATGGAGCTGATGCAAACGCAGGTGAGGCTACTAGATATGTTAGAATATGTACAACAGCAGCGGGTGTAAATTATTGGAACTAAGCATGTAAATATGAAGTGGATAGGAATCAGTTATTGTATCGTGGGAGGTATGAATGTATTTTCATCATCTGGGGCTACACTGCCTAGAAAGATGGCTTTTCCGATGAAGTTACCGAGCCTGGCCGTTCAGCAAATATGAACCTCGGTCTATCTCACATTACAATTGGCCCACCAGATTCATTGGTCTCTGTCCACTCACCCACCAGGCTATTGAGTATATATTACCTTGCGCTCAGATTGCCCGCTCGGTGAAATTCATATGCATAAATGTGAGTCTAATATGTGATGCTGTGAGCCTTGCACCGAGATCAGCACCATTTACCCCACCTGGGCCCTTCATATTTATCGCCTTGAGTCATCCCACCCCACTCGGGCCCATTCGTACACACCGTGATCGGCCCTATCCACCACTCCTCGGGGCTGCCCCTACCTACCGAGGTGGGTCACACCCACCCCACTCGGGCCCATTCGTACACACCGAGGTGGGTCCTATCCACCACCCCTCAGGGCTGCCCCTACATATCGAGGTGAGTCACACCCACCCCACTCGGGCCCATTCGTACACACCGAGATCAGCCCTATCCACCACTCCTTGGGGCTGCCCCTACCTACCAAGGTGGGTCACACCCACCCCACTCGGGCCCATTCGTACACACCGAGATCAGCCCTATCCACCACCCCTCGGGGCTGCCCCTGCCTATCAAGGTGAGTATCAGGGACTGAAAGACACAAGAGAGAGCGTCAAGCTCAGACTGATGTAGAGATCAGAAGAAACGATGAATACCAAGCGTGAGGAATAAGTACAGTGTATCGACAGGTTTATATACGTGTTGTAAGAGTTTAGGGCAAGTGTGGGATAGATGAGTAATACGCTGACTGATGCTCACTAATCAATGACATCATGGGCTTGGTGGTGATGTAGGGTCTGGACTGGTGACGTCATGGAATGTTCTGGAGAGATCGTGAAAAGTCAAGATAAGATAAAGAGATAGGGGAATGAAGCGAAAGTTCTGTCATCACCCCCTTTTCAAGGGTCATCGTCCCGATCGACCAGAAGTCCCTCTATGATGGGCTCATCCCCGGGTTGTGGTATTTTGAAGAGGTCAGAGGGGAGACAGGTTAGGGAGTTTGCGAAGTTGCGGAAACCTGAGTTGTGGAAGACTGCGGTGATGGAGGAGGAGCAGAGTGTACAATCGCACGGTTGTGTAACGATGAAATCGAGGGAATGGATAGCATCGGGATGTGCTTTGTGGAAGGCTTCAACCTTGGCATGGGCGTTGGTGAGGTTGAAGACGGGTTCCCAAGTATGCTCCTCGGGGGGATAACCTTTCCAATGGACAAGGTATTCAGTTCTCCCTCTTCGGGACCTGGAGTCGACGACTTTCTCAACCTCATACTCTTCTTCCTGGGCGACGACGACCAGGGAAGGGCGAGATTCAATGTTTACTTGACTGGGGGTGGTGGAAGTTATGTAGGGCCAGAGTTGGGATTCATGGAAGACAGGATGTATGCCTCGCCACGTTTTGTCAAGATTCAGCTTGTAAGCAGCCAGTCCGATCTTCTTGACTACTTTAAAGGGGCCATACCGCTTGTCGGATAGTTTCTTTGACGGGTGGTCGGTCTTTATATTCTTCCCTTCTAGTAACACGAGATCTCCCTCTTTGTAGTCAGGGGTCTTTCGTGCCATCCAGTCATGGTACTTTTTCATCTCGGCCAAGGCGAGATCGAGGGCTGCCTTTGCTTATTCGTGCATCTGTTTCATCCTATCGGCAAAGGCGTAGGCAGACTCATTCTTGACCTCCCAGTGTACGTTGGTGTGAATAAGGGGTTGTTGCCCGTAATTGAGCAGGAATGGGGACGCTCCAGTGGAGCTGGACAACTTGGAGTTGTGGGCGAACTCCGCAAGTGGGAGCCATTCCGTCCAATCATTCTGATGGTGGTTTACGTAGAGGCAGAGATATAACTCCACTTCGGAATTGAGTCGTTCCATTTGGCCATCCATTTGGGGATGGTAGGCCGTAGACGGATTGCCTTCTATACAGAGGAGGGAGTAAAGATCCTTCATGAAGTGCAACACGAACTGTGGACCTCTGTCAGATATAACTTTTTGGGGCGTTCCATGGAGTTTAAAGATTTGATCTTTGAAGATTGTGGCTATGCCTTGAGCCGTCATGGAACTAGAGGTGGGGAATAGATGTAGCATCTTAGAGAGTCGATCTACCACCACAAGTATAGCGTCTTTCCTGTTTGACGGGGGTAGGGGTCCAATGATATCAACCGAGATGATCTCCCATGGAGCAGAGGGGGTCTCATTCAGGTGCAACGGGGTTTGTTTGCCTTGTGTGCGTGTCTTCGTCTTTTGACAGTGGTCGCAGGCAAGGATGTAGGTGAATATTTCTTGGCGCATCGAGGGCCAATAATACTTGGTCATAATTAGATCTCTCGTGCATCGAGTGCTGGGGTGGCTGGCTAATGGGTGGTCATGGTTCTCTTTTAAGATTCGGAGACGGAGGGCGTGGTCGTTAGGAACATAGAGAAGTTCCTTCCAATACAGTATTCTGTCCTTTTCCTTCCACGGGGAGTCCGGTTTCTTCAACCCTTCGATGGTGAACTTCTCTCGCTTGTATTGAAGTTTAGCAATGAGAGTCTCGATGGGGAGGGGTGTATTGGTGGTTTTTGTGTGGATGGTAATGAAGAAGGCGCGATTGTCGGAGGTAGTGGGAGGCGAAAAGAGATGGTCCGGGAGTAATACCTGCTGTTTATTGTCACCTTTTACCCCCTTTTCAAAGTCTAGCCTCCGGGACAGTGGATCTGCAGGATTTGTTTTGCTGGGGCGATGGGTGAAGTGGTAGTCATACTCTTGGAGGGTGAGCTGCCACCGCGCTTGACATCGTGAGAGATCCTGAGGTTGACGGAAAAAGGTGAGGTTATTGTGATCCGTCAAGATCTCGAAGGGGTGCGTGGCACCCAATAGGTAGTGACGCCATTCCTTGAGTGCAAACATCACCACTAGCATTTCTAAATCCGCGGCGTGATAGTTGCATTCGGCGTCATTCAACAAGCGTGATATGAACGCCACGGGGTGCCAGACATTGTTCTGGTGTTGGGATAGCACTGCCCCTAGGCCTACTCCTGATCCGTCTGTTTCGATTCAGAAAGGATCGTCGTCGGTGGGTATGGCAAGGGCCGGTGCAGAGGAAATGGTATCTTTGAGGGTGACGAAGGCCTGTTGGCATGCGTCATCCCAGAGGAAGTCTTTCTTTTCCAACGTGAGCGTATTAAGGGGCCGCGCGATATGCACGAAATCCTTGACGAATTGTCGGTAAAAGTTGAGGAAGCCAAGAAAACCATGCAGTGCTTTTCGTGTGGTGGGTACGGGCCAATCTTTGATGGCTGCGACCTTCTTGGGTTCCATTTTCACTTGATTGCGAGATACAATAATTCCAAGGAACTCGGTTTCCTGTACTTCAAACTCGCATTTGTTGTGGCGGAGGTATAGGTGCTCTTTTCGAAGTATGGAGAGCACTTTTTCAACGACTTTCTGATGTTCTTCTAACATTTCCGTGAAGATCATGATGTCATCGATGTAAACGACTACTACCCCTCGATTGATAAGATCTCGGAAGAGGGAGTTCATCATTGTTTGGAAGGTGGCGGGCGAGTTGGTAAGCCCGAAAAACATAACGAGAGGTTCGAACAGGCCTCGGTTGGTGCGGAAGGCTGCTTTCCACTCGTCTCCATCCTTCATCCGTACATTGTTGTATCCCCACCTTACATCAAACTTGGTGTAGTATTTGGCCTTTTTCAGTTTGTTGACCAGTTCATTTATGAGGGGGAGGGGGTAGCGATTTCGGATAGTGACGTCATTTAACTTCCGATAATCTTGTACGGGTCAGAGGCGGCCGTCCTTCTTTTTGATGAAGAAGAAGGCCGAGGCGAAAGGGGACTTAGAAGGATGGATTCGTCCGGAGTTTAGATTTTCTTCGAGGAAGGCATCGAGTTCCTTTTGTTCACCTGGTCCCAGAGGGTACACCTTACAGTCGATCTTGTGGTCACCTGGGAGGAGTTCGATGGCATGGTCCCATGGTCTCCGTGGTGGGAGTTGGTCGAAACTTTCCTTGGCAAAAATGTCGGCAAATGGGTGGACGTAGGGTGGGGAGACTTCTTCGAGGGTCTTCTTCTTCTTTTGTTGGAAGTCTTTAATGGCGATGTCGGTGGAGACATTTTGGTAGTAAGACTCCAAATCGACTCGGAAGAGGCGATCTCCTTCAGAACAGTTGAAGAATTCTTCTTCTTCATTGTCTTTGTCATGATATAGGGGGGGGAGGTGGTCGTTGTGACACGTGAACTTCACCTCCCCTTTCGACCAATTAATGGTAGGATTATGGGTCTTTAGCCAATCATGACCTAGAAAGATCGGCATGGACTTTAGGCCGGTGACTGCTAAGCAGATCTTCTCGCGGTGGTCTTGTATCTTCATATCAACCACAACGAATTTGTCGATCTTTCCCTCCGCATTGAGAGACCCATCTGCGTTATAGATGGGCATCGCTATTGGGAGGCGGTGGGTAGGAATCTGATGTTCTTCGACAAATTTCCAGTCTATAGAGGAACCCGTACATCCAGAGTTGACTAGGCACATGGTTGTGAATACGCCTCCGTCGTCTTTGGTAATCGTGGCGGGTAATTTGAGTGAATTTTTGACAAGCCGTCTGACGGACGCTCGGACGTATTGTGGTTTTCTTTGGAGGTCTCGTATGACCATCTCTGCTTGTTCTGGTGGTAACTGTGCAAGTTGTTGTACCAGATCCTTGGTGACCTCTTTCCTTCTAGAGTCGTGTACGAAGGATTTGAGGTGTTCAAGGGCTCGTTGGTGATCACCGTGGATCTGTCACTGAATCCATGCTACTGACCATGGGTCTATGGTGTTAACCTCATGTTGTAGTCGTCTCACTCCAGTCGATCCGAAGCCTTTGGTATCTCTCTTGGTGTCGGAGAGTTCGGGCACTTCTTTGACCGAGGGAGTTGAAATTTTTTCCAAAATTAATTGAGCTATTCGGTCACCCTTTTTGACTTCGAATGTTTTATCAGAGTTATTGACGAGTAGCACCTTCACCTCCCCTCTGTAGTCAGAGTCGACAACACCAGCTCCGGTGGTTATTGAGAATTTGACAGCGAGGCCGGATCGTGGTGCGATACGACCATAGTGTCCGACGGGGATTTCCATAGAGATAGCTGTGGGCACCAGGTTTTGGCTGTGAGCGGGGATAACAACATCACTTGTAGCATGGAGGTCGTACCTGGCGGCACCATGACTGCCCCTGGTGGGGAGTGGGATTGATTTGTCCTCCCGCTTTACTTTAAGGGGCGGGGGGTCCCTTCGTAGGATCCGCACTTCCGGCGATGACTCACTCATGGAAGGTGTTTCCTGGGTCTCGTTGGCTTCTGAAATGGACAAAATGGCAAATTTATTGTTCGAACCAGAAGACAACGTACTTGTTACATGAGGAGGGGGTCGACCTGTACCTACTCCTCCTTTCCAAAACCCAACTCATTCTTATCGACGGTCTTCATCATCTCTGCCAGTTCCCCCATGTTCTCATAAAAGATCTTACACCCCTTATATTTGAGGTGACGAATCGCGTGGCGCAGGGCCAGGGCTTTCTGCATCTAAAGCAGAGTCCTTCTGCCCAGGCCTTGCCGATGTTCATCAGGACACCTTGGCCTCCAAAGGTCCCCGGTTGGTTAGGATCAACCTTAGGTGGCTGTTGCGATGATGAAGGAGGGGGGTTCGAATGGGGAGCGAAGGCAGAGATTTGTCCCGGTCGGTACCACGTCTGAGGTTTAGTTCCCGATTCGCGGGCCTTCCTCTGCTGGAGCATAGCTTCGGCGCGTACAAGGTATTTCTCCCAGACTTTGAGGGAACAGGAGAAGGCAAGAGTGGTGTTGGAGGTCTCGGTGAGGGTGACGATTTCCTTATGAATGCCCTTTTGCACAAGGCGCAAGAGCAACTTTTTGGTCTCTTCACCAACAATAAGGTCGGATTCACGAACCAATTGGAAGAATTGGACAAAGAAGTCCTCAATGGATTCATTCCGTCCTTGTTTGAGCTCCTGGAGCTTATCATATGCCTCCTGGGCATGCGTGACCAAGAGGAAATTGGCATCCAGTTCTCCCATGAACTCCACGAAAGTATCTGGGTAATAGGGAAGCCTCTCATCGTGGTAGGCATCTGCATACCTCTGAGCGGCATTGGGCTCATTTCCTCCCAAGAACCCGAGAGCGATAACGATTTTCTGCTTGTCGGTGGGGATCTCGTCGAACCCCAGAAGGTAGGTGTGGAGGGAGTTCTTCCAGGATGGGTATCCTTTCTTTTCTCCCTTGAAGATAGGTGGCTTCTGGGCCCAAGACTTGCCCAACTTGGGGCCAACAGGGCGAGGAATTTCCTGGGGCTGCAGAAGGGTCTGTCAGCCTTGGGGATGCGCCAGTCCGTCTCCGTCAGAAGAGAAACCGTCCCAGTCCAAGGACGGTGGAGTCATGGTGCGCTTCTTTTCTTTGGTGGCGGACTTCTTGGCCTTCTTGGTCTGCCACTCAGCCCGTATCTCCTGTTCGACTTGATGTCGGGCTTGTCCATGTAAGGCAGCCATATTGGGGATGGGCAGCTGGCCATGGGTGATGGGGTTGTATTTGTACCATGCCAGCCAGTTATCGTATCTTTCTTCGAAAGTAAACCCCTCCATGTCTTGGTCATAAAAGAGCCCGGTGGGTGGGTCGCCATGAGTAGTTCGCTTAGTTTCCTTCTTCTTCTCAGTGCCAGAGGGGGATGCTGTGGACATTCTCAACTGAACCGCGGGAAAGGAGTCAGAGGATTGGGGGGACGACACTTTTACAACATATCAAAATACTCAAGGAGGAAGATGTCTTCTTGCGAAAATATGCAGTCGATCGCTCGGAAGTCAGCGAGAGTGAGGGGGCGCTGCAGCTCAACGACCTCGATGGGATTGTTGAGGGATTCAAGGGCTAGGTGGGCCTCGAGGGTGAGAGGGTGGTAGACAAGGACGTCAGTGACTTCGGGTAGGAAGGCTGGTAAGGGGATGTCATTGGGGTCAACCGAAACCCTTAACCCTGGTGAAGGAGTTCGGGGTCTAGGAGGGACTGGAACGGGTTGAGAGCAGCATGCCTGAAGGGGGCGGCTACCGGCAAGAGTATGTGTGATGAGGGGAGAGTAGCGATGGCCTGAGTGGGTGATGCCGATGTGAGAACGTGTGACAGGAATGGTTGCGACACGTCTACCGATGGTCCCCCGAATAGGGCTTCCAAGGGCTCAGCAGAAGGCGGGAATGGGGTGGGGAAACTAGGGCGAGCGAAAGGCTCAGCGACCTAGGCAGGCTGAATGGCAAGGGCGGGATCGTGAAGAATGACAGCGCCTAGAATACGCTTGATATTATATCAGGAACTGAAAAGACACAAGAGAGAGCGTCAAGCTCAGACTGATGTAGAGATCAGAAGAAACGATGAATACTAAGCGTGAGGAATAAGTACAGCGTATCGATGGGTTTATATATGTGTCGTAAGAGTTTAGGGCAAGTGTGGGATAGATGAGTAATATGCTGACTGATGCTCACTAATCAATGACGTCATGGGCTTGGCGGTGACATAGGGTCTGGACCGGTGACATCATGGAATGTTCTGGAGAGATCGTGAAAAGTCGAGATAAGATAAAGAGATAGGGGAATGAAGCGAAAGTTCTGTCAGTGAGTCACACCCACCCCACTCAGGCCCATTTGTACACACCGAGATCAGCCCTATCCACCACCCCTCGGGGCTGCCCCTGCCTATCGAGGTGAGTCACACCCACCCCACTCAGGCCCATTTGTACACACCAAGGTGGGTCCTATCCATCACCCCTTGGGGCTGCCCCTACTTACCGAGATGAGTCACACCCACCACACTCAGGCCCTCCACATTCACTGGGGAGAAGCCAATCCCCCCCCCTTGGGGGCTGTCATACTCATCAAGGCAAATCTGCCCTATCCCACCTGGGCCCAGTTGATTGTATTGATTATGTATTGATTATAGATTTACAGGCCCTTCCATATCATACACACATCCTCCCCAGACAGGCCTGACCATGTCTCACGCCATCCATAACTTTCGGGCCCACAATGGGGTCATACGTACCAGCCAGGCCTTTTGCAAGCAGGCTGGCCGTGTGGTACGGAGATTGTGACCACATGGGCTCGAATTTCATGCTGGCTGTCCTACTGGGTGTGCTATTCTCAGTTGATCAGTATGGGCCACTCTCTGGTCGAGAGGGTTGGGAAGAGGGGTCCGACAAGGAAACTGTCAACAGTGATGAGTACTTGTATTCAAATAGGAGGAACAACAAACCCTTCACCTTCCTGTAGTTATTTGCTGAGATGATCAGATGCACTCTGTCTGACCATCCAATGGTGGGGCACTCACTTGCTGATGTATTCCTGTGGCCATTCTTGAGGGACCCTCGTTTGTGGTGTCAACATTTGACAGTGCACACGGAGTAGACTGACAAGGCTAGGACAAGTTTCCCAAATGTTGATTCAAGATATGTGAAGCAGAGTCCCTCTTTCTCCATGAAAATATTTTGAAGATAGAGTGAGACTGGTTTGAGTTGTCAGTGTTGAAACATTAAATAAGAGCTCACTGGGTGTGCATGTGATGGTGGGTTGGAAGGGATAGGTGGCAGTGCATTGTCCTTGGGGGGATGGGTAGATGTGACAGGTGAAGGTACATAGCTGTAGTGGTGTCAGTACAGGGATAAAGAGTGACAGAAGAATCACTGACCACATCATAGTTAAATTGGAGTGCTGGTGCACTTGGTTGGATCTCGAGCTATACCATCATGTGAGAACTAGCCTGTGGCATCTGTAAAAAATATCAGGGCTGGTAGTTCAGAACAAATTATATAAACACTGTAGCACTATGTAGTTAATGTTGTATACTACTCTACTACATAGACCTATATGGTAGTCTAAGGTAAATCTAGCATGCAACAGAGTCTCCAGTGACAGTTTCCAGCAACACACTTCAATGCAAGTGTAGATTAGAGCAAATGTATATTACACAATGAACAGATCCAAGGGCAGCTCTGGCTATCAACAGTGGCTCATCTGCAAAATAATATGAATATGAGGCCACATCACAAGCACCACAGGATCCATGTAGAATTTGCCAATTTCACATGATTTGCCACCTGTTGTCAAGGTACTATAAGGGATTATAATATAGGTTTTAGTGGGCAATGTGTTGCCACTGGTCCTGGCAGTAACTGAGTCTCACACCCCACTGGCATGGGGTGTGCGTAAATGCATTTTCCCTCCCTTGATGCATTATATAGAATTAATTTAGCCAGTAATGACATGGCTCCCAAAAAAAAAAGATTTCAGAGTTGCCTGATTGCTTACTAAGTGTTCGGAAAAGGAGTCTGGTTCCGATTGTAGACGCCAACTTGGTACCAGACCACACGACTTGGTCGGGTCAGGCTCCAGCTTGTGGCATGGAATCTCCTGTGGTCTTAGATCCAGATGGAATCGTACATCGAGTGAAGTGATTCAAGGTCAGTTCTCGTCTGTCAGTCTCTTACGATTTATGGATAGGCTCCCAGCATCAGTCGTACGCGGAGTCCTCGAAAGATGTCTGCCCTTGAGCTTACAAAATTTGACCATGATATTTCAGTGTGTTTTCCACTTTCTTTTGCCTTGTGTGACTTGTATTCAAACAAGCACCTACGCGTCACAGGACAGAGAATCGCACTTTTACGTGTCCCTCCAGCAATGGAGGCAGCTTAGTCTGTCTCCATCGTTCGTCCAGTTTGCAAACAGGGTTGACCCACTCTCCCTTTCCATGCTTCTTCTCTTGCATAACTGGCGAGAGATAGTGCAGATGTGGATGACTGCAGTAGACACTGCCGATGATGAGGTGTTACAGGCACTTCTCGAGTATGTGGACCCTATTCTATTCCAATGCTTTTAGCTCACCTCATCATACAGCCTTCTTCAGAAATTGGCACATGACCTTCGGACAACGCTGTCGCCCGCCTATGCTGAGCTCTTGGCCAAGCTCCTCGGTTTCC
>JBBPTJ010000409.1:0-14533 GCA_038094035.1 Pulveroboletus aff. ridleyi
CGCGACACATACGTCCTGCGCCAACGTCCTCCTAGGTACCCCCTTGCCGCTCCGAACTCCGTTCGTCCCTCCTACGAACTTCGTGCACTAATCCACGGAACTCCGTTTGGACTTGAGTCCGGAGGAACCGGACTTGACAGTGCTCAGACATCCAAGAAGACAATGAACCCGTCACCTACTTGGGTGCCATGCATGACCCGCTGGACGATGACCAGTCTGTGCGGTGCGCAGCAATGGAGATCACCAATAGGGATTCACCCCCTTCAGGCCTTGGGCTACAAGGGGATGAGGACCCCTGGCTGAGATGGACATGGTCCCCAATATATGGGGTGATCCATGAGGGCAGTGACTGCCTCAAATGTCGGCGACATATCACCCATATCACAGCTGATATCAATGAGGGAGATCCCTCACTGAGTGCAGCCCAGTCATACCCATCAGAGCATGCTCGATGGGAGTACAACCAAGGCTAGGATGAGTGCAATTGCACACAGATGACAGGACACAGCCTTGATATCAACCATGTCTGTGCAGCTATGACCAAACTCACGAAACAAGTTCGCATCTTCGAGGGATACCGTGTATTCCTTGCTTGGAACCTCAGATCTGAGGCAGTACAGGCTTGCCTACATGCCTCATTCACCAGGCGAGAAGTCACCACATCGTACAATATAATCATGGAGGAGCTCATGGAGCAATCTCCACTCCAGATCAAAATGTACCTGGATGACCTAGTGGTCAAGACCACACATGGGTCAATGGTTATCTCACAGGACAGACCACCTGATCTCATGCAGGTGTGGCTGGCTGCACTCAATGTAGCATGCCAGAGTGTGATGGGGGAAGTTAACCTCCGTTCCTTCAGGTATGCAATGCATACATGGATGGGGCCTGGGGATAACCCTAGTATTTGACCAGTGATTGCACTGGCACTATGCATGTGTGCGACGGCCTGGATCACCATCAATGGGTGTCCAGCCTACACGATGATTGATACCAGTAGTACCAGCAATTTCATGAGCCCTGCATTTGCGAAGGTCACCCAGATGGAGGTATACCCCCTTGCACAACAGCTCACACTGCAACTGGGCTGCATAGGCAGCCACTCAAAGATCACCCATGGGAGTGAATCTTCTGTTGTTGTTGGCGAATTTACTGCCCACACGTATTTTGATGTAGCTAACATCAATCGCTATGATTGTATCCTGGGGATACGGATACCCTTCCTATGACAACACTGTGCCGTTGTCAACTTTGCATCTAACTTGTGAATTGTGGGGGGCACTACCATCCCCCTTCTGGACGAATCCTTGTCCAGTGCTAGGGGCATCCATCGCCCCAGCACTGCCCTGATCTCCCACTGACTTTTGCGCCCTATGATGGTGTCAACACCTCGTGAAAGCTCGAAGGAGGGGAGGGGGAGTAGTATAAAAACTACAAAATTAGAAAACTTGAATGAAAAATGACTGCAGCTTGCAGTCATGAGATTACATGAGGAGGATATACCCCACCTACGGAACCGATGGTTCCAGAAATACAAAAGTCAACTGGGAGGAGTGAAACAAGCACTCCCCCCACTGCAGGAGGTGAACCACCGAATCCTGCTCGTTGATGAAAGTAAGCAATACACTCACCACCTCCTGCACTGCGCAGACACTCTGAAGCAGCAACTGTCAGATAAAATCCGACTTTACACCACTGTGGGCTGGTGGGTAATGAAAAGTGTCCCACAGGCCGCTCCAATGCTATGCATCCCGAAGAAAAGCAGGAAGTTGTGGGCAGTCATAGACTGCTGCAAGAGAAATGATAACACAGTAAAGGACGTAATGCCCTTCCCGGATCAGGACCAGATCTAAATGGATGTGGCCCAAGTGAAGTATCGCTCAAAGATTGACCTGTCTAATGCATATGAACAGGTCTGGGTGGAGCCAGAGGATGTCTAGAAGATGGCCTTTTCCACCATATACAGGACCTTCATCAGCCAGGTCATGCAACAGGGGGATTGCAATGCCCCCACGATGTTTCAACATCTTATGATGGTGATCTTCCGAGATCACATCAGACATTTCATATACATCTATCTGGACAATATATTCGTCTATAGTGACACATTGGAGGACCATGAACAGCATCTCCAAATTGTGTTTGAGACACTGGTGAAAGCCAACTTCTACCTTGAAGAGGAGAAGTGCAACCTATACACCAACTGGATTGCTTCGGTCACTTAATTGACCAGAAGGGCGTATATGCCGATAAGGACAAGATGTCCCACATCTGAAACTGGAGAACCCCTCGTTCATTGAATGAGGTCCAATGGTTCATTGGGCTGGTAAAGTACCTGGCACAGTTCATGCCAGATGTATCGGCATATACTACGCCCTTGACCGGGATTCAACGGAACAGATATCTGTTCCAGTGGAGGGAAATCCATGGCCGGTGTTTCCAGATCATCAAAGATCTGGCATGCAAATTCCCTATCCTCAGGCCAATCGATCTGAGGAGGGATGAGCCTATATGGCTTGTGTGTGACACCTCCCTATATAGGGTGGGCACACTGTATGGGCAAGGGCCTGATTGGAAGACATGCAGGCCTGCTGGCTTCATATCAAAAAAGCTGAGTGATGCTCAGCAAAACTATCAAACTTTTGAGTGGGAAACACTTGTGATCATTGAGGGACTCCTCAAATGGGAGGACAAACTCCTTGGCTTCAAATTCACAATCATAACCAATCATGAGGCACTCAGCTACCTCAAGATGCAGCATAAGCTGTCTGGTAGGCAAGTCAGATGGCTTGACTACCTGTCGTGATTCAATGCTACCATTGTCTACACAAAGGGTTCTGAGAATCTCATAGTGGACTGCCTGTCTCACTACTACAAGAGTGAAGGGGGCGATATGGTCTCCGATGAAAAACTGGACTGGGCAAGTGCTGACGCCTGGTTGGATCCAGAGGGGGATGATCTTCCCCTCAACCAATGGCAAGAGCTAAAGCTCACTGCCATCAGCAAAGTACCATGGCAGAGCTCATGTCTGAAGGAAAAGTGGGAGAACCACCTGGTGGAAGCCCAAGAAATGGCTTCAGCCACGGAAAGAAGAGTTGAGGACACTCCTTGTGCTAGTGCAGAGGAGGACCCCTCGATTCTCAAATCTGCCGAGGCCTCCAGGGTCCCACCCATCTCATACAGGACTGTGCCCGATTTTCTAGATGCTATCCATATAGAATACCAGGATGACACCTTCTTCTTGAAGGTTATATCCCAGGTGGGGCATCACCCATGGTTCCTTGCACAGGAGGATCTCCTCTACACGAGAAATCATGGTGAGGAGGAGGTAATATGCCTCCCATGAGCTAAGTACAAGGGTGACATAGTCACCGCCCTGGTCATCAACCAGGCACACAAGATGCTGGGACACTTCAGGTCCCAGAGAACAGTGGATTACATCCACAGATGGTATTGGTGGCCAGGGCTTGGCCAAGAAGTAGACTGATTTTGTCGAACCTGTCCTACATGCCAGGTTATGAAGACTGACAATCAACAGCCTCAGGGCCTACTGCACAGTCTGCCTGTGCCCAGGAGGCCCTAGGGCTCCATCGCCATGGATTTTGTGGGACCATTCCCACCGAGCAGTGGACACGACTACCTGTGGGTGGTCCTGTGCTGCCTAATCTCTATGGTGCACCTGGTACTGGTCAGCACTACTGTTCAGGCTTCCAAGCTTGCAGGGAAATTCCTGCAGGAGGTAGTGCGACTACATGGATTGCCGGAGACAATAGTCTCTGACTGAGATGCCAAGTTTACCTTGGCATTCTGGCGCGAACTGCACTGCATGATGGGAGTTAAACTCCTGATGTCTATGGCATTTCATCCACAGACAGACAGTGCATCTGAATGCGTGATCCGGAATGTAGTTCAGATACTACATGTGCTGGTATAGCCTGACCAGAGGGATTGGGCAGACAAACTGCCCCTCACCGAGTTCGTGATTAACTCAAGCATCAGTGGTTCAACTGGGTTTGCCCCATTCAAACTGAATTATGGGCATATGCCCATCCTGATGCAATGCATCTTGCAAGGGTCTATGTCGAGCGCCCCAGGTGTCCAGAAGTTTGTACACCAGGCCAGGGAGAATCTGGAGATGGCCCATGATGCCATCATAGAGAGCAGAGTGGTACAGATGCATCACGCAAATAAAAGGTGGAAGGAGGGAACTGCCCTCCAGGTCAACAACTGAGTTTATTTATCAACCCAGAACTTGGCGATGCCAAAGGGTAGAGCTCGGAAGCTCGTACCCAAGTACATTGGACCTATGAAGGTCCTTGCAAAGGACAGTGTCAATGACACCTATACTCTGGAACTCCCTGAGGAGCTCCAGAAGTGGCATATCCATCTGCGATTTCATATGGCCTTGCTACACTGCTATGAACAGAATGATGACATGCTCTTCCCAAAGAGGGACACACACACGTTCTACAACATCAGCTCATCTGACACCAATGAGTGGTTGGTGGATGAGATACTCGCCCACCACTGGGAGGGCTGAATGGCCCATTTCCTTGTCAAGTGGAACCTCGGAGATTCCACTTGGGAGCCCAGCTCCAATTGTCACAAGCTCAAGGCCCTAGACAGGTACCTTGAGCTCCATGGTATACAAAATGTATGCCAGCTGCCTCACAAGGCAACGAGTGTGCCGAGGCACATGAACCCACCAAGTAGGTAGTGTAGTCGTTTGATCAATCAATCGATCCACAACACTAGCAAATAAATTAACCCACATGACATGGTCAGAAAAAGAATAAACAAACAAATAAAAAATGATAAACAAGAAAAACAAAGGCAAACCGTAGGTACAATAGTAACAATGACAAACAAGTATGCCACACATCCAAACAACCGGCACCGCCCCTGATTACACTCCCACGTCACCAATTCCTTATGTAACATTTCCCCTTTTGATTTATTTTACTTATATCATATCGTGTCCACCACCTCCTCTTTTCTTACCCTCACCATCCTGTGCACCTAGCATGTCTGAGCATAGCTGCTCCCCTACCCCATCCTCAACCTCTTCCCCTCATGTCTCTCAGTCCCCAGAGGGCATTAACCGCAGTCGATCCCTCTCATGCAATCGCGCACCCCCTGGAGGCTCATCCACAAGGTCAGCCTCCCATGCTGGCTGCCACAGCAGCTGCACTATCAACAGTGGTGCCAAACGGCGCCGTGACCCTTCCTTGTCACCTGTGTGTGATACTCATCATGACAAGCATCACCGTCGTCCATCCCCTGGGTGGTGGATCTCCTACCCCCACTTGCCCACCCTCCATCACAAACGTGACTGCAAGGCCTGCAACACCTATGTGTTGCACCTCAGCACTGCTGTGGCCATCAACACAGACAGTATTCCTGAGGCCATCCCTGACCTCGCTGATGACGTAGCTCATCTATGTCAGCACGACGCATATGCCAACTTGGGGGTTGCATTGACCACCTCCAACGCAACCATCACAACCTCCACTCCTCACTCCCAGTGAAAACTGGGTATAGCCTGGTAGGGTCGTATGTGATCAGATATGTCCAAAAAGGACTTCATTTAGTTTTCATACCTTGTCATATCGTCCCTACAGAATGGCAGTTATTTAATATTTTCGATATAAGGGGGGATGTCCTCGTATGATGGAATATCAAACGTTCATAAAAATATCATACCTCGTCCTCCTTGCTCATATTCAGTACTCCTTAACTCTCATACAGCCAAATATTATCAGGTAACACTGGGTTGGATAACATATAATCTGTCATCATCGTTTCATATTGTGTCATACCCTATCAGATCTCGACTGCTCTCGTGCTCACCAGAAATGAAAAATCATAATTCGTCATATTCTATATCAATGCAGGTATAATAGTGCTCTATCCAGACCGTGAAACAATGCACAAAACAAACAAAACAGGCTACTTGACGCTGGAAGCAAGGGACTGAGTGTGGACAGCAGAAATATGAGAGCACAGAAAAGTGATTTCAACAAGAAAGCAAGCAGATGATGGTGATTGTGCACTGCAGAGAGGTAACAAGGATAGCGAGAATGCAAGACTGCCAAGGTGATTCAGTTGGAGATGATGAGAAACTGAGCAGACGACGACAAAGTGTGCTTCGGATGTGACAGTACCGAGATTGGATTAATACATTGTTCCGTTAAACACGTCCTTGTTCCAGGCTTTCTTGGAGACCTAAAAGTAAAATTTTGTTGTCAACAATGTATGTTAAAAATGATCAGCCTGTGCTTACCAGTTCTTGAGCCTCTTTCTCATATGCCTGAAAATCTCTTAGAAAGCATGTTGCACATATGAATATATGATAGATGTACCTCTCGTTGAGCCTCACTTAGTCCATCATAGTATAACTTGAACTTGGCAGTAGAACTGTTGGTTTTGTCTTTGAACTGCTTCAGCCATCGGTGCACACACAAGTTTCTAACAATGGAATCATTAGCTACCAACTGTCATATCCGTCGAATCCGGGACTCCAGACATAACTCCGGACAACTCCGGACACCTTTCCTGCGACCTCCGGTGCGTTCTCGATGAGTCTGCATCCCTGACACTCCGGACCCTCTGTATTTAGCATTCCTTGTTCTTAGTGTTACGCTCCATTCTTCGCTTAACAGTACATAGCCATTAGCTTCGCCCCAGGTCACCCTCTGTCCCTGTGCCCGCTTAGGAGCACAGCTCCGGTACACCTAGCATCCGCACTCCGGACTATTAGTAAGACCTATGTTCTACTCCCGTATATAAAGTCCCCACACTTGTAGTAGATACTCCAGTTTGAATATTGACTTGGACAGTCTCCCAAGCTCACTCTGACCCCCTTGAGTCTCTAAGACTCTCTTCTGAACCATCCTCGGCCTGTGTTGCTTGCAACAAGGTCAATCTGACTCCTCCCGCCCATTCCGAAATTACAGGACATCCCCGGAGTTGTGACAAGGGCACACCACATACGGTGAAGCCAAGTCCTGCTTGAACTCTGGAGTTCTGGAGTTACCTCCCGGAGACCTCGGTTCTAACACCAACCTTACAAGCAAGTGAGTTCATACCTTCCATTCTGAACAGGTCCGGGACACATTTTCACGACCTTCTTGCTTGCACTGGCCCTAGGCTTGGACATAGCCATTTCTGTCCCTGTGTTGTTTGTATCAGGAACAGTAGAAAGAATAGTTGTGCTCGTTGCAGGGGATGCTGATTCAGTAATGGCAGCAGGGATTTCAACGTCCAGTTGGGTAGCAAAGTGTACCAGTGTGTTTCTAAGCTCACATTAATAATGTAATAGCCCATCTGAAAGACTCACAATGGATCAAATGGTTGGATCAGTGCCACCTCAGGCAACTGTACAGGCATGTCGACATTATCTGGCGTCAGTGTGTTCACCATGGTTGTCTCAGCTGGTGGGAGTTCCTTGTTGTTTGATAAGAGTGTCATTTCATAATGCTTGTTTGTATCATCACATAGGTATAGCTCGGCTTCAGAAAGTGCATTGTGGGCGGAAACCTTTTCACTACTTTCGGCAGTAGACACTGTTGACGAAAATGCTTTGATGGGAGCACTAGGAGTGCACCATTCGGTGGACGTAGATGATGATGATGCGTTGACAGTGGGAGCTGGGAGAGAGTTTTTGGAGAAGTTCTCTGGCAGGACGTTTATCGCTTAGTAGTAATCACTTGAGAAAAAAGACGTAGCACTCACCTTTCTGCTTCTTCGGGTTAGGCAACGAGTCCTCCTCGACCTTACACTTTCACTTCAGCTTTCTTATTTCTTTATTCAGGTATTTCCCATCTGGACCAATATAATGTTTTCACCATGCGGGATAGGTAGTTCGTGCCAAGCGGTCAAGCTTCTATTGGTTTTCTGCACACCTGCAAAAATTGTTCAGCTTTGGAAAGAAATATACTCTTTATCAACTCACCTGAACAATGGAAACGACTGTTCGACACTTGAGTGGAACATGTCATGCCCGGTTTTGTCCAATTCACCCCAGGTTTGTAGGGCAAGGTCTTGTCTTGCGAGTGCGGTCCAAACACTTCACAAACAGGCCCGGATGCTCATTAGCCTCTCAGATGAAACTGGCTCACCATTTTTCTCTTCAAGATAAGGAATCTTTCCACACTCTGCTACTTGGGCCTCAGCAGTATCCAACCAAGCCTTGAAGTCTTTGTTGGTCCAAAATTTGATATGATGGTGAGATTCTTGTGTCGGACAGTTGGGTAAGGCAGGATCAATCACAGCAGCGGCAGTGCCCTGATGATTCAGTACGTCCCTAAAAAGAGTCCAATTAGTACGATTTTATCATGTGATACTGTACCCGAGAGAACTGTTCTAGATTAAATTGATTGAGCCTACCTAAGTGTGTCACACTTGACAACGACCTTGGCATGCTCGATCTCAAGCTCCCTGTTCTGTTGCTCAAGCTCCTGTATATAATTTATATAGAAGGGATTTAATCCCGCCTGTCATTTTTGTATGCAACCTAAAACCGCCAGATCAATTGACAAGCTGTGCTAGTACTTACGAATGCAAGCTGATCTGGCGATAAGTTTGCAGGTGGCATAAATAGCGGGGGGATTCTTGAAACACTCGAAAGCTGTGTGGATGGTGGTGGCTGCGAAAAATCTGCAGAAAAGTCTGAACTGGAGGATGATGAAGACAATAATGATAACGATAATGATGGTGTGTCACGAACTCGTGGCATAATGTACAAAAAACAGGATAAGGAATAAGATTAAAACGAGTGGACTACAATCCAAGAAGGGGAGTAGAAGGAGGGGCAGCAGGAGAGATGGAATGGGGCAGGGAATTGGGGCAGGGGAATTCTAAGATCTAATCACGGCAATTTCCGTGTTGGAGATTAGCACAAACCTTCACTGAAACACTCCTACTCTGGGACCTACTACTGCCATCATGTCAAGCAACCTTATCCAGATTGCTGTCCCTCTCAAACACCCTGAGGATACATATTTGTTTGTTCATAACCCAGAATTTCCAGGGCCAATGGTGTGTATCACATTAACAGCAAAGGCTCACTCAACCTATTGATAGACGATTGAGATTGTCTCCTCTCGTGTTCGGATGGATTTACCAACCTCAAGCGGGACAGTTTGCAGACAGGAAGATGTCTCCAAGAAAGAAGAATCCCACTGCACTAGCTTTGCACTCATACCTGTGAACAAAGAAAAGAAACCTGTGTTTGGTATGCTACATTCAATCCATTTGAATTAACTTATGTTGGGTCCAGATGATGATAGTCCAACTGAACCTGAGTCTGAGTTTCCAACACCTAAAATGACTACCCTGAAAGCAAGCCTGGCTACTCTTTGTGTCGGTTCGCCTTCAAACAAGGTGAGTATATGCATGCCTAACAATGGTGGTATAACTTCTGTTTTGCAGGAAAATCTCATCAAGAAACAGTTGTTCAAGTACGAGAAACTGACCACAACTAGGTCTCGCAAGTAGATGAAATAGTCATTGGCTTGGAAGGATTGATTGGGTCAGTTTGGGCCTGGTTTGGTGGGATCCTAGAGTATTCGGACTCCTTGAGTGTAAACTATTCAATCGCACAATATCAGACTGTTTTTCATTGTATAGGAGGGCTATTCTATATCATCGCTGTCCTCATCTCCATCGTCGTCCACTCCTCCCTGGCCTGGCTGAAGCTTTAAGACACTCAGTCTGGGTCACTCCATTACGAAGTACCTCCCTTCTTTTTCAAGCAGCTCTTCTGGCAGGTCATACGGGATCATTGCAACAACACTGATTATATCTTCTATTTTGACAGCAAGGACTGAATCTGTTTTGCAACAAAGTGCCAGTGTCAAGTGAGACGCTTGCAAAACATCTTTGTCAGGTGGTGAGAAAGATCAGACAAGCACAACAGTGGTGAACCGATATTGTTCTTGGTGTTCGATAGCCAGTCTCATGTAGTATAGAACTTCCCCAAACATGATGTTCCCAACAAGAACAAACTTTTTAAATGAGAATCTGGTCTTGTCAGGTAGGAGGGACAAAAACTTACTTTGATCATATGTGCCATGCGAAGATTAGTAGACATACTGAGTTTCTCTCTTCACACGCTACAGGCAATCTGGCCATTAGGGAGTCGAAGGCGTGCCCACCATTTGATCTTTGGAAGTGGTCTGACCAGGCGATTGAGAAAATTCTGGATTGCATGAGCAGTGCCATGAGATGGTAGAACAGGTTGTTTGTCACATTTACGGAGTATGTAGCTGTTTCCAACATCAAGTGACCCTGTCAGAAGGTTGCTATGAGTGTTGGCAAGCTCAGGTAATGTGGCAAGTAAGGCATTGATGTGCGCACGGCAAACCCCTTCCTTGGCAAAATTGACAAGATAGTTTGATGGTTGGCAGATTTCTTGTTTGAGATTTCCTATACTTCGCTTGATGGTCCATTGAGCAGTACAAACTCCTGGTCCCTTTTGGAAGGTTTCGGGGGCAAGATGAAGTATTTGGTGTACACAGGGTCGAATGAAATGTAGCCAGTCGTTGCGGTGCTAATAGTACAGTTCCTCAAACTCCCGTTCCCAAGCAGCCAATAGAACCCAAGCTTCCATGACTTCCTCACGTTTGATAGCATGCTGAGCAATAATTTGGAAGCCTCTCACAAGTTTGCAAAAGTTTTTCCAGTAAGGGTTAGGAAGAAGGTGACGGAATAGGGCCGGAGTGAGGCCAAACATGTAGAGGTGAAACTCCCAGGTCTTATAATCAGTGTTGATTTGCTCAGCGATGTTCCGAGGTTTTGCATCAAAAGAACCTGGAATATACTTCCCTTCCAGTTCAACTGCACATCTATGGTCCTGCCAGATAGCATCATTGCGTATGACAGCCCTGTCCCATGTGGTAGCGTCATCTGTACTTGCACAGGAAATTGTACCATGCCAAAGGGAGATTAAGAGATCAGCAATATTCACTGCTAAGTGCATGAGGTCGGGTGTCATACAAAGGGGGACGCCGAGAGAATGTGAACAGCTGAGACCAATAAGAATCGAAGCTTTGGTAATGCCAGTTTCAGTCCAACGCATTTCAAACTGACGCTGGTTCAGAGAGGACATGACATGCAATAGATTAGCAGAATAGTTTTGATCGCCAGCAGAAGGTAGGACAGCCGAAGAGATATCGGGGTGGTTTGTCCCATTGCAGGAGTTGTTGGAAAGGAGGAGCACAGGATAGTAATGGGAGCATGAATCTTTATGCCATCCTCTAACACCACAGTATAAACGACATCCATTTTTGCCACAATGCCCAATGAGGCCATCCCAATAGACAAGACCAGGTTCATCAACTGTTGTGAAGAGTAGGTATACATCGGAGTGAATAACTTCATTATGGGAGGCATCCCATATCTTGAGCCCTTCGTTCTGCAATGCGGAGAGGTGGTGCAAACCAACGACAAGGAATGAATTGAGGTTTTTGGGTTTCTTCGGGCCCAGGATGAACCCGCCAAGCAGGACATGTACTTTGAGATAGTGGCGATCGGGTGAGAGGTTGAGGAGAATCCAGACATACAACCAACAATCAGAGTCCTTGTCTTCATATAGCTGAGCACCGTCTAGCGTAGTCATTAACACAATGTCGTTTTCTTTGATATCACCGGCAAGTACAACGCCTAGGTAGTCCCATCCCATTGCAATGTCATCGATAATGGAGATATGACTAGTATATTCGACCTCGTCAAGGATCTCTTGAGTTCATCGAGACAAATACTTCATCTGATCTGTGCTGGAAGGATTATGATAAAGCAACTGGAGCTGTGGGCCTACAGGCAATGTTGTGAAGGTCTTTGCTGGAATCTTGATGTGGCCATGGGTAGTTTCTAGGTGAGATTCATTCCACTGAGACTTGTTACAGACAGGACAGCTCTCAAGATGCTCAAATGGACCTGTGAAGCCAACACAGGAGTCTGGACACATGTCATGCTCAACTGGCTCGATCCCAGTATATGCAGCAATGAGATTTTCTACTGCGTAGAATGAGAGTATGCCATCAATTCCTTCTGCCTCTGGAAAGTTGGAGCACATCGACTGAATAACCCAATTATAAGCATTTTGTGACGCATGCTCCAAGGCAAGATAGACAGAAATGCCATGTTGAACACCAGGATTTGTGATGGTAATCAGACTCTCTGGAGGGTGGCAGAGCCTTGTGAGCATCTCGTCCGTGAATTTCACTATGGGATTGTCAAACGAAGCATTTCTGATAAGCCTGATGAATTCAATGCTCTGCTGTAGTTGGGGAATTGTCACAGCTTGAGCAAGCTCATCAAATTTTATTGGAGGTGGTAAACATCTGTTGTAGAGTATATGGTGGACATGATGGCGTGGGGGAGGGGGAGGGGGAGGGGGAGGGCTGGCTGGCCTTTCTGGGATAGGGGTACATCTGCCAAGAGGTAGATCCTGTCCAAGGAGAGCATCCTTGTGTTGTACTTCCAGATCCTGTGGTATCATTCTATCTGATAATTCTTGCTCAGGCTATTGTAGGTGGAATTAATGTAGAGATTCAGGGGAATGCAAACGACTTACAGGCATGGGATGGTCTGCTCAGACTCGAGCACATTTCCTCTTACCAACTCGAGACTGTCCATCTGTTGTCTCAGAACCTCTCTTGGTGAGGAGTCACTGTGTCTCAGCTTGATGAGCACTCTGGGAAATGGCTGCACTCAGACCAGGAGCAGGTTGGCGGATGGCAGGATCAGCTTGCAGTTGAGTTCCCCAGGCTAGAGCAGCATGAGCAGCATCAAGCATCATGCCTTTCACTGCAAGAATAACGAGTTTTTCTTCATCTGAGGCTTTCATGAGGTGACAATAAAAGGTTCTCTCGGGAACGGTGTGAGGCTGCCCATGGCAGTACTTACGACAAGCACAAGTCCATCCTTTAAAAGGAGTTGGCATGGAAGAGTTAAATTATGGAGAGGTGTTGGAGACCAGGGTGGTTTTTGCATGTTAAAGGGCTGCTCGTCTGTGCAGACTGCAGTATGGAAACCACAATGCTATAGGCAACACAGGTACTATGTAACAACGATCATAGTGAGTATCGATTCTACCACAACTCAGATAGCGCTATCAATCTGCAATAAAATAACATTACATCACATTGTGTGTATAAAAATATCACACCTAATCAGAAAAAAAAAGATAAATTTATATTAGATCACATATGACCCTACCAGGCTATACCCAGTTTTCACTGGGCCTCACTTGTGGAGGCACACGACAAAATCGCCCATCTGCATGACGCCCTTGCCACGTCTTTGGGTGGCACCTCTGGTGCTCCCCCTCCTGTTCCTCTCACAGTGGTTCCCCAGCCACCAGCTCCTTTTTTGGGGGGGAGGGCACAGGCTCTGCCTGCAGTTCCTTCTCACAAGGGGAAGGAGAGAGCAATCTCTCCTCTTCCCGAGCTACCTTCTGTCCTCCCATATGAGGACATGATCATTGTTACGATTTGTCGTTTCACTCTTTTCTTTTGGACCTATCTCTCCTCGCTTAGCTCTCCTTACGCTAAGCTCGTAGTTCTCCTGATCAAACACCTGTTCTTTCCTTCGCCTTCTAGAACATTCTCCGATTACTCATTGCTGTATTTCTGCCATTGGCTCGCTGACTCAACGATCAGTCAGCCGATTATTCCTTCATGTTCTTTCATGTTCCATACGCTTACTCAGCGTCTCCTCGTCTTTGTATATAAACCCCAAGTAGTCTTCCTGTATCCTCAGCTTAGACCTACTTGGTATATAACATCCTAACCTTCCTCTTCGTGTGTCTCTGCTCTACACTTGAGTGAGCACTTTTGCTCTCCTCACGTTCCATCCCGATTACAAGGGATTGTCCTTGGTCCACCCGCTTCACCAGGAAGTCAACCGTCTGGTCATACCAGGACGAACCCTTGACCTTGCCAACCAGCAAGGTACCCCCTTGTCTCGGAATCTTAGGACCCTCGCCAAGTTCGCGTTCGACCCTTCGGGATCAAACGTAACACTAGTTGTGTCCCATGTCCATTCATACCATCTTGAGGTCAGTCTGTTTCGCATATCACTTATCCAATTATCCGTGCTGTCTATCCAGTTCTGGTTTATATGTATCTGTTTCATCCAGTCCAGTTCTATCTACTGGATCGCGTGTCCATGTCTATCATTCATCGGTTCTGTCATCTACTTATATCTTATTTGAATTTTAACTACAATATTTTTGTTTCTTGTCGTCTTGCTGCCTAGACTCAAGTGTCCCTTCATAGGGCCTTGGGCATTGTCATAGCTACAAAGTCCAGGGAAATGCCCAGACTATAAAAGTCTTGTATTGAGATCTTGAATCTCATCAGTTTGGCACCCACTGGTCATCTCCCATCGTCTGAATCCCCCTCTCCTCATTGTCTGGATTGTTCTCAACATTGTTTCCCTCATCATTATCAGTATCCGGGTCCTTGTCCTTGACCCCTCATTCATATCTGGCCCTCATCCTTGGCCGGGTTTTTCCCCTTATCAT
>JBBPTJ010000410.1:0-14514 GCA_038094035.1 Pulveroboletus aff. ridleyi
AGTTTGAATATCGACTTGGACAGTCTCCCAAGCTCACTCTGACCCCCTTGAGTCTCCAAGACTCTCCTCTGAACCATCCTCGGTCTCGTTGCTTGCAACAAAACCAATCCGACTTCTTCCGCCGTTCTGAAATTACAGGACACCACCCGGAGTTGTGACAAGGGCGCACCACATACGGTGAAGCCAAGTCCTGCTCGAACTCCGGAGTCCCGGAGTTACCTCCCAGAGACCCCGGTTCTAACAATGGCACAGCAATACCATTGAATACCTTGATTTTAGATTGGCTGGAACCCTGGAAAGTCAAGGACATCCAGTCCTTCCTAGGATTCGCCAACTTTTATTGCCACTTCATTCATGGCTACTCCGATATCATGGTTCCATTGTGTCATATCTGCTCTGATCTCTGAGTCTCTGGACCCGTCATTCCTTCTCCGTCCCTTTGTAATCCGGACTTCATCCTTTCGCATTGGACTCTGTTCTCCTATTATCGGACTTCCTTCACTTTCCTTATTTAGTATTCCCTTTGTACCTTCGACCCTCCATTCCTTAGTTACGACCCTTGGTATCATCCCTTAGACCCTTTGCCACACCATATGCCCCCACTACGTATGTTCCCCGTCTCCATATGCTTCCCCTTTACCCGACGTACCTTTCCATACGATCCTCCATTCCTCTGTCCGAACTCTGGAACCGGACTTCAGTATATAAGCTTCCTGTACACCATTTCTGTACCCCAGTACAAATATCAAACCAGTCACCTCCCGTCTCTCATCCGACTCCCTTCTCTCTCCTCTCTCTCCCCCTCCCCTATGAAATACGAGGACAGAGCCTAGGCAAGGGTGCGACACATAAGTCCTGTGCCAACGTCCTCCTAGGTACCCCCTTGCTGCTCCGAACTCCGTTCATTCCTCCTTATGAACTTCGTATACTAACCTTTGGACCTCTGATCGGACTTGAGTCCAGAGGAACCAGACTTGACACATTGACCTGACTCACTCACAAGAGTGCTCCATGGGACTTCTCCAAGAATTGTTGTAAGTCCTTCCAACGTCTTAAGCATGTGTTCACTACCACTCTGGTGCTCACACACTGGGACCCTGATGCTCCTATGACGGTCAAGACTGACACCTCTGACTATGCCATCGCTGGCATTCTCTCCATCATTGCCGACAACAAACTCCATCCTGTTGCATTCTACTCCTGTACACTCTCTGGAGTGGAGTTGAACTATGACATGCATGACAAGGAGTTACTGGCGATCTTCGAGGCATTCACCTCCTGGTGACATTTCCTTGAAGGCTCCACACACCCTGTCAACATAGTCATGGACCACAAGAATTTGGAATACTTCTCCTCCACGAAACTCCTGACACACCACCAGGCCCAATAGTTGGAGTTCCTCTGCCAATTTAACATGGCAGTCTGATATCGTCCTGGTAAGCTCAGAGCTAAACCTGACATGCTGACTAGACACTGGGATGTCTACCCCAAAGAGGGTTATAGGGACTTTGCTCATGTCAACCCCGACAATCTCCAGCCCATCTTCACCTTGGAGCAACTTGTGATGTCCTTGTGAGCCATGCTCCTAGAGACTCTGTTACTCCGGGCCTCCATCCTACTTGACACCAAACAAGTCCGCTCTGATATTCTCTCCTCTCTCCCCACTGATCCAGTTGTGTCACCTCATCTCTTCTCCAAGTCGTTAGATAACCTGAGATGGTCCATAAGCCCTGAAAGCTTCCTCCTAAGGGACAAGCGCATCTATATCCCCAATGCTGCCAACCTCTGACTCTGACTTCTTTGGACTTTCCATGACCACCCTACTGCAGGTGTCAGAACCACGATTTTCCTTAGATCCCCTTTATGATATTTATGCCTTTCCTTCTCCATTCCTCCGTAATCCGGACTTCGTCCTTTCATATCGGACTCCATTATCCTAGTATCGGACTTCCCTCGCTTTCCTTATTTAGTATTCCCTTTATATCTTCGACCTTTCATTCCCTAATTACGACCCTTAGTCTCATCCCTTCGACCCTTCACCACACCATATGCTCTCACTACGTATGTTCCCCGTCTCCATATGCTTCCCTTTTACTCAATGTACCTTACCATATGGTCCTCCATTCCTCTGTCCAAACTCTGGACCAGACTTCAGTATATAAAGCTTCTGTATTCTGCTCCTGTACCTCAGTATGAATATCAAACCAGTCACCTCCTGTCTCTCGTCCGACCCCCCCTTTCTTCTACTCCCTACTCTCCTCCTACGAAATACGAGGACAGAGCCTAGGCAAGGGCGCGACACATAAGTCCTGCACCAATGTCCTCCTAGGTACCCCCTTGCTGCTCCAAACTCCATTTGTCCCCTCATGAACTTCGTACACTAACCCTCAGACCCCCGATTGGACCTGGGTCTGGAGGAACCAGACTTAACACTGCCTTCTTGTGCTTGTCATGCTTGCGCTAGAGTCACTCAGCTTCCTCCTTGTGTTTGCGCTCCTCATGCACAACTTGCTCTGCCTCTTCCTTGGTGCAATGCTCCTCCGCAACCTTCTCCTCTTTGCATCGATGCTGCATTGCCTGTAATTACAATGCAAGCAGTGCGATCTCATTGTCAAGGAAGGTGGGGGCAGGCATGGTTTTGGTGGTGATCATAGATCATAGATAGAAGACAAGACCACATTATATGAGACGCGACTTGTGGTTCATTTCAAACTCTGACTCACGGATGTCATGTGACCTCCACCCAGTCTCTTCTCTGGTCTGAACTTAGCCAGCCTCAAGGGCTTGGCCTTAACAGGGGGGCACTGTCATATCCACTACAATCTCCAATTTCCAGACCCTTCATTCCTTCTCTGTACCCCATAACCTGGACTTCATACCTCCATAATCCAGACTTCCTCCTTTCCTCTTGGACTTCCACAGTTACCATATTTAGTATTCCCCTTGTCCTCTCTCAACCCTTCATTCTTTCCTCGTCCCTTTATTCTTACCATAGACTCTTTGCCACACCATATGCTTCCCCTACATATGTTTCTCCATCTCCACATGCTCTCCTTTTACCCAACATACCTTACCATATGCTTCTCCATTCCTCTGTCTGAACTCCAATCAGACTTTCATATATAAACCCCCTGTACTCCATCTTTATACCTTAGTATTAATATCACACTAGTCTCCTCCTGATTCTCATTTGGTCTCCTCCCCTTGCCCTTCTGCTCCCTCCTACCTCCCTATGAAATATGAGGACCAAACCTTGGCAAGGGCCCAACACATAAGTCCTGTGCCAATGTCCTCCTAGGTACCCTATCTCTGTCCTGTCTTCTGTTCATCCTCTGACAAACTTCATACTCACCCTTGGACCTCCAACCAGACTTGAGTCTGGAGGACCCGGACTTAACACTAACGCCCTGTGCGTGCCGGCTGGGTTGCTAATATTAACTATTAACAACCATAATGCATAATGGGGGGTCTGGTTGCTAACTCAGAGTCAGGGGTAGGCTGTAATGCACCCCCCCCTGGTTGCTTCCATACAGATAGCTACAGTATCTGGGGTTTTTTAGCCCAGGACTTGCCCAACTTGGGGCTAACAGGTTTCAGGATCTCCAGGGGTTGTCTCAAAGAGCAAGCACCTCTCAGATGGGGGTTGGGAATGGAGTCCAAGGAGTCATCTCTGTCAGATGGGAGTGGCTGTGGGACCGGCGCCTTCTTGATCTTCTTGGTCTTCTTGGGCTTGGCCACCAGTTCGAGGGCTGCCATTTCCCAGACCTTCTCCCATGCCTCATTGAGGAAGGTTGCCATGTCAGGCATGGGAGAGTGGCAATGAGTGTCTGGGTTGTACCAGTACCACTTCATCCAATTGGCATATCTCTCATTGACTTTAAACTCCTCTTGCCCATAAATGAGAAGTGAGGTGGTGCCTTGGTTTTTGCTTTCTCAGGCTTCTTCTCTTCATGGTGTGATGCTCTGGACATCCTGAGCTCTATATGAGGGAAAGAATTGGAGGATTGCAGGGAGGACGTGGCTAAATGTTGTTGAGGATTTCAAGAAGGAATATTTCAAAGTCCAAGAACTGACAGTAAATAGCCCAGTACTTGGCAAGGGTGAGGGGACAGTGGTGGTACACTTCAGGGGCGGTGTCAATAATCTTGGTCAAGCTCTGAACTGCTAGATACACCTCTAGGGTCAAGGGTCAGTAGCAGACAACATCCACAATGTCTAGGAAGGCTGATGCAGGAATGTCATTGGGGTCAATGGATTGCTCCCAGTTTACAGGAACAAGTTGGGGGACTTGGTGAGGTTAGTTTGCCTGAAGGGGGCAGTGACTGGCAAAGGTATGTGTGATGAGGGGAGAGTACCAATGGCCTGAGCGGGTGATGCCAACATTGGAACAGGTTATGGGAATGGTAAGTGCATAGCATCTATTGAAGGTCCCCCTTGACAGGCTCCCAACGATGTAAAACACAGATCCTATCTGGAGTGGATTATGAAAAATCAAAGTAAAAGGGCAGTGATTGCCCACTACACTAACTAGCAATATTAATAAGGTAAAGCAAAGCTGGTGCTCACCTCAGCCACTGCCCAAGGAGTAGCAGAAACAACTGAGGAGACAGAACATTCTATAATGTCATTGGCCTAGATCCTATGTCATCACCAAGCCAATGACTCATCATGACATCACCTATCAGTCAGTGTATTACTCATCCTTCTCATGCTTGCCCTAAACCTCCTACCTACATATATAAACCCATCAATATGCTGTACTTACTCCCCATACTTGGAATTCATCATTTCTCCTCATCTTTATCTTGAGTCTTCTTTTGGTCTTTTGAGGTTCCTGATATAATTCCAAGCGTATTCTAGGTGCTGTTGCACTTTGTGATCCCACCTCCCACCCTTTGCCCTACTTGTCTTCAAGACTGCCTAGATCACTAAGCCTTTCACTCACCCTAGTTTTTCACCCTATTCCCATCTTCTGCTGAGTCATTGTAGGAGGTCAAATCCTCCTATGGTTGCAAACCTCCTCTTTTTATCCATTGCAAGAGTCCATTCAAGCATCCATAGTATCCATCGTCCATCCAGGTAGATCTTTTTCATCTTCCGTTCATGTCTTCATTCATCCAGACTAGTTTGTATGATCTGGCTGTTTGTCCCAGGTCCAGATTGTGTCAATCTGGTACTGGATTCATTTTATCCAGACCAGATCCTTTTAGCTTACATATCTGCTGGGTGCCGTTTGGCCCCAGATTAGTTAGATCTTGTAGATAGAAGTCCACAGATATTCCCGGGACTATAAAACAGGTGTATCACTGTCATATCCACTCCGATCTCTGAGTCTCCAGACCCATCACTCCTTCTCTGTCCCTCCATAATCCAGACTTTGTCCTTTCGCATCGGACTCTGTTCTCCTATTATTGGACTTCCTTCACTTTCCTTATTTAGTATTCCCTTTATACCTTCAACTCTCCATTCCTTAGTTACGACCCTTAGCCTCATCCCTTAGACCCTTCGCCACACCATATGCTCTCACTACGTATGTTCTCCATCTCCATATGCCTCCCTCTTACCTGATATACCTTTCTATATGATTCTCCATTCCTCCGTCTGAACTCCAGACTGGACCTCAGTATATAAGTTTCTTGTACTCTGTTTCTGTACTTGAGTATGAATATCAAACCAGTCACCTCCTGTCTCTTGTCTGACTCCCTTCTCTCTCCTCTTTCTCCCTCTCTCCTACGAAATATGAGAACAGAGCCTAGGCAAGGGTGCAACACATAAGTCCTGCGCCAACGTCCTCCTAGGTACCCCCTTGCCGCTCCGAACTCCGTTCGTCCTCCTTATGAACTTCGTGTACTAACCTTCAGAACTCTGTTCAGACTTGAGTCCAGAGGAACTGGACTTGACAATCACACCAAAATACATCTTTTCACATCCCCCATTTTCTATCCTTAAGTCTGAGGGCTAGTTGCCTAGGTCCTCACTTACTTGAGTCTGTTTTTACTGTCCCCCTCCCTTGGGTCAAGTTTATACTCGCACCTTTTCTTTTATCTGATCCTTATCCATGTTAGAGATGACAACTCCGATCTCCTCTGGGCCCTCCTGTCAAACTCCAAGGTTCCTTAACGAAGTTCCAGACGAACTCCTATAACTCCTACATAGGAGTTACCAAAGTCCTATAGAAGCAGTCAGAGATGGATAGGAAGGCTGGACTTGTGTCCAATGGCATATCAGTATGCATTCCTTATGTAATTTCTTTACACTATCTTCACTTCATTCTCATTCCATAACTTCATGCTGTTTCCTCTTCTCCTTTATGTTATGCGGACGCAAGAACACCGAAGCCAAGCAACTGAAGCTCTGCCATAAGACCTCGCAAAGAGATGTGAGAGCAAAGGAGAACACTTATCGTCCAAGGTTTTAACCCAAGGAACAAGTGGCCAAAGCTAGGGATACCAGCTGAGGATGCACCCTTTATATATTGCAGAGGAGTGTGCACAGACCAAGCTGTGCTACAGGTAAGGTGTGAATGTATGCTATGTATAGTAAGTGATATCCCACGGGTATGGGAGAGTTCTGTGATGAGGAAGCGTAGCGACGGTGATTGAAGAAATGAGGTAACCATGTGTTATGATATCATGTGATGTCATGGTCAAGACCGAGTCATGTGATCTGGTCATGTGACTGTTAAACGAGTGAAGAGAAAATGAAAAATAATTAGGTCAGCATATATGATATAACACTACCCCCCTCCTAGGACTTGTATTCCAGACAAGTTGGCTGAATGGGTGCCCCACTGGGGGGTCCATAATCAGTAAACAGAGAATTGAAGGCGGCCAGGGAGAGACTGTGAAGCGGGCATGGGGCTGAGGGATTGGAGTGATGGAATAAGTCAATGGCGTCGGGGGCATTCTGCAGGTTAGCAGCAGGTTCCCATGTGTTGTCTGTGTCAGTGTACCCTTTCCAGCAGACACGATACTCCAATTTCCCATGACAAAGGCGCGAGCCCATGATGTGATTGACCTCGTACTCTTCATGACCATCTTCGTTGACCTCAACTGCATCGGGACAGAAGATCAGCTGCCCATCGAGGGGAGTATAGTATGGCTTAACCTGGGAAGTATTTATGACTGGGTGGAAGTGTGCGTTCTTCGGGAGACGCAGTTCTACTGCATTAGGCATCGACCAAATAATGTCATAGGGTCCAATCCAGCGTTGGGTGAGCTTCTTGGTGACATATGGCAACTTCAAGTTTTCCATACTGAGCCAGACTTTATCTCCAATCTGATACGGAGTGGGATCTTCTTCATCTATGTGTTCTATCATTTTTTGGTGGGAAGCTTCCAGAGCTTCTTGGACTTCTGTGTGGGACTTGCCAGCAGAATATGTGAATGTACCAGCCAGGGATGAGGATAACCCTTCAAATCCGAGGCGAGGGAAGTAGTTCTGTTAATCTCGAACAGAATCGATCTGTGAGAGGAAGACAAGGAGGAGTTGTGATGGAATTGGGCGATTTTAATCCAATCAGCTCAATCCTCCTGTTTCTTTGTAATGTATGTGTGGAGATATTGTATCATTTCCTGATTGATACATTCAGTTTGTCCATCTGTCTGGGGGTGATACGCAGTGGAAAGCTTTTGAGATATTCTGAGGAGATTGCACAACTCAGTTGTGAACTCCGAGATGAATTGTGGACCCCGGTCCGATATGATAGTGAAGGGGAGACCATGGATACACCATACGGCATCTCTAAATATTTTGGCGAGATCCATCGAGGATATTGCCTTTGTACATGGTTCATAAATAACTTCTTTGCTAAATCGGTCTATAATAACACAAACAGTGTCAAAGCCGCCGCTTTCCAGGAGTCCTGTGACGAAATCTACAGATAAGTCCTCCCAGGGTCACTTGGACACGGGAAGGGGCTGGATAGACTGCTTTGGTGCTGTTTGCGATCCCTTCGTGAGGGCACATGTGTAGCAGTGATTAATGTAATTTGTAACATCCTTGTGCATCCCTGGCCAAGAGAACGTGCGTCGGATCCTATCGTAAGTGCAGTACATGCCCGCATGGCCGGATACTGGATCATCATGAGATAGTTTAAGAAGATTGAGATGCAGTGATTCGGGAACATAGATCCGATCCAAGTCTTCGTTAATAAATAAGGAAGAGATGGTATCATAGGAGAAGTGATTTATTTTTTTGTTTTGTATCTTTTCTGATTCTTTTCGTAAGCTAATGTGGAATGGGGATTCTAACATAACACCCGATATGAATAGTTTTTTGGGTAACATAATAACATCTTTATTTAGGTCTGTAATGGCATCGCCGTGATCCAGACAGCAGGACAGTGTATCAGCCCTGTTGGTTGATCCGGGCCAGTAGATGAACGTAAGGTTGAACTCTTGAAGAAGTGTGTGCCAGCATGCTTGTCGGCCAGGTAAGGTTTGCGGTTTCTTCCAGTATTCGAGGTTTCAGTGATCAGTCCAAACTTCGAAACCTTCTCGTCCGATAAGGTAATGGCGCCATTCTTCTAGGGCGCAAATAACTGCCAGCAGTTCTTTGTCATAAATAGGATAGTTCCACTCAGCGGAGTTGAAGCTATGTGAAAGGAAGGCACAGGGTCACCATTCTGTATCTTCGCATTCCTGCCAGAGGACGGCACCTGTCGCTATATCCAAGGCATCAGTTTCCAACCGCATGCCATGTGTGGAGTCGGGGTACACGAGTAGCGGGGCTTCAGTAAATTTCTTTTTAAGGGCTTTGAATGCCCATCTTTCTTTGTAACCCCACCTAAAGGGGGTGTCTTTCTTTGTAAGGTCGTTCAACAGCCTAGCGATGTCAGTGAAACCGGCGATGAATTTTCTATAATAGTTACAGAGGCCGAGAAAGGCCTGTACTTGCTTCAAGCGAGTGAGTTCAGGCCAGTCAGCAATGGTCTAGGTTTTCTTGCTTTGCATCTTGATGCCATGTTTCAAGACGTTCATGCCAAGGAATTCCACCTCATCGGCGTTGAAGGAGCATTTTTCTGGTTTGATAAATAGATTGTTTTCATGGAGTCGTTGGAGGACTTCTTTGACAAGGGCTTTGTGTTGTTCTTTTGTCTTGCCCTTTGTGAAGATCATCATGTCGTCCATATAAATAATTAGGAAGGCATATTGGTCAGCAAAGATGTCGTTCATCATGTTCTGAAATGTGGGCGGGGAGTTAGTGAGCCCAAAATACATCACCATAGGCTTGTAGGCCCCAATTGGCATTACAAACGCCACTTCCCATTCGTCGCCCTCCTTGATGCGAACATTGTTATAGCCCCAGCACAAGTCCATTGCAGTGAACATATCGGCACCCTTGAGCCGGTCCACTAGCTGGGATATAAGGGGTAGAGGGTAAGTGTTCTTGACAGTACCCTCATTTACATAATGATAGTCCATGACAAGCCATTTCTTTCCATCCTTCTTCGGGATGATGAATACAGGTGAAGTTTGAGGAGACTTCGATGGGTGGAGATAACCTTTTTTGACCTCTTTTTCAATAAAGCCATGAACTTCTTCTAGTTCAGTATCCGAGAGGGGGATAACTCGACCCTTCCTTGGTACAAAATCTGGTTTAAGATCTATGGCATGATCCCATGGCTTGTGCAGGGGTAAGTGGTTTGATTCCTGTTCAGAGAACACATCAAGGAAGTCATGATAAACTTTGGGAATCTTCTCTTTGAGCCTGGGCTCAATGCTTCTAATAAGCACCTGTGCGTATGCATTGCATTCATCAGTACACCTGGTGAATTCTAGTTTCTTATCAACCCAGTCAACTTCTGGATTGTGGTGTGATAACCAGTCATAACCTATAATCATCGGGTGAGTTCCCAGCCCAATTACAAACGTGTGTATTTTTTCATGGTGGCCATTGATAGAAGCCATGAGTTCGGCTTTGTGCAAGATCTTCCCTAGAGATCCAACTTGGCCATCTGCGTTGTACACATTGATTTCCTCATCAAGAGAAATGAGATTGATCTTGTGCTTGGCACACCATTTTCAGTCAATGAAGGTGTTGACTGCGCCAGAGTCAAGCAGAGCGGGTATGGTTACTTGTTTTTCTTCTTTTTCTGATTGGTATAGTACATTGACGGAGACAGAAAACTCTTCAGGATTCTTCAAAGTATTTTCTATAGGGATTTTGTTAATAAATACTGATGGGAATACTGTTTTCTTAAATAGGGAATTAAGCACACTATTTTTTAAGTCTGGTGCTGAGCTCTTTCGAGACCCCCTGGCGGACAGTGGAGAATTCTTTAAATTAATCAGAACCTGGCTAATCGTACGAATAGGAAAATCCTCGTCAGTGCACTCGGAAAGCTCGGCTACAGGCTCAGTGCCAGCTATGGGGCTAATCAGTCCACCCTTGAGCATGGTCAACGAGTCGTCTACACCTACTGCTTTCCTACTGGCATGCCTGAGGATGTCCACAGGACTTACTACAATTGGCCAAATCCATCGGCTCAGAACCAGGTCTAACTATAGTGTCACTATCGTCCCTAATTGAGAGGTCCAAATGCTCAGTAACTAATTTTTTTATGTTTAATAGGTTTTCTAGTTTTTTGTTTTGTTTTTCTGCTTTTACCCTTGCAGCGAATAAACTATTGCCAACCGGTACCCTACTCCCAGTCAGTGGCTTCCTTTTAAAGCCTCGGATGCTTTTGCCTTGGCTTCTGATTCAAAGACGTCAGCCCAGTATGCACAGGCCTTGTCTGACATGAACTCTTGTCGGCTTGATGTAGCTGATTGTATGGCTGTTTGCACTTGTGGCACAGGAGGTTGATTGGCTGATGGGTCCTCCACCCATGCTTCTGTGTAATACCCATTGGCTCCGGGTATCCAAACTTGCCGAAGGTTCTGGGGCTTTGGCTGAGCCCTTCCTTGTTGCAGGCCTCTCAGCTTCCGCGGTTTCTGGCAGAATCTTTGAATGTGGCCTGCCTCACCACAGTTGTAACACATGATGTTCGGGTTTTGGGGCTGTCCCGTAACAGTGTCAATTTGCATGGGTGCACCACACCCCAGTTGGGTCCCGTATTGTGTAAACCACTGGTTAGGCAGGGGGCCGTTAGGGGGATTGTATCTTCAAGGCCCCCATTGCCTCAGTGGTTGGAATCTGTGCTTGATAGCAGTGGACTCGAATGATCAGCCGACTTTTCGGTAGGCCTCTATTAACTCATATATGTCCTCTTCCATGGACATGTGCAGGTGGACTTGCATATATATGCAAGCATCCACAGCTTGCTTAAGGATCTCAATCCCATGTCCATTTTCAATTTGAGATTCATGGAACAGGATCTTGAATTTCTGGAGGAAAGTATTGACAGCAGCTCCATTCTGCCATAAGGTGTTCAGTGCCTTGAGGGACTTGTGTGCAAGGACATCTATTTGGAAATGGTCCTTGATTGTTTTGATGAGCTCGGGCCATTGTGGCCAGGCTTCATCGCCATGGGAATATCCCAAGGACTTTCCATCTCGTCCCAGGACTTCCTTTTCTTCTTCTTCAATGTACTCTTCTAGCTGGAGATGTGTGAAGGCAGCAGCATTTCCTTCAAGTCATGACAGGACCGTCACAATGCAGAGTTTTTGGGAGTCCCATTTTTGGAGGGAGACCCAGACCTTTATTCCGGTAAGCCAGTTCTGGAAGGTTTTTTGGTCGCTGTCCCATTTTCCAGGGTCGGCTACCTTCTTGGCGATGGCGGTGGGGGAGTCAGTTTTCTCTCATAGAAGGGCTTGGAGGAGTGCCTTCAATTTGTTGTTAAAGAGAGAAGAAGAGGACATTTCTCGATGGGGTTCTTGTCGAGGGTGGGAAGGACATGTAGAGGGGATCGGTGTCAGGTCAGGTGCAGGGGGAGCGGTTGGTTCTCCTAATTCGGGGAGGGTGGAGTAGAGCCCTTCAAAGCTTGGTGATCCGGGGGCAGACAGGTTGTCAGTGCTTACTGTCTCATATCTTTCAATGGGACTCTGGGCACGCTTGCGGGGGTGAGGGTTAAATTAACGTGTGGGGGAGGGGTTGGTCTTCTTCAACAATTTGCTTTGGACAGTGTGAGTCCCGTCAAGGGATAGAGCCTCAATAACGAGGAGTGTCGTATGCATATCGTGTGCTGACGACAGACTTCACAGGTATTCCACAAACCTGGTAACCTCAAACCACAGAGGTTATGCCCTAGTGCACTATGGGCAAGCAGCAACTGTTGAACGAGTGTAACTCACCCACTACCCTTTTACTGTAGTACGCACTTAGTTACCTTTTATGGTAATATTACGTAATCATGTATCTACAGTTTCACACTCAGACTACTGAGTTTGAATAAGTCTCTTGACTCGTAACCATCAGCTGAGAGCGTCCCAACAGCCTCAAGCACTCTATGTAAGTCCTATTGGCCATCCTCTGCAGCTACTAGGGTCCTGTTCCACAGCAACTTTATCCGTATTTAATATGCTGGACGAGTGTGTATGCAACCTGTTATGGGTGGTATGCCCTGGTCTGTCATGTGAAACCACTATGCAATGTCCCTTATGCCTGGGCACGGCAACCACGACACATGGATTTGCTTTCTTTCTTGATTCTTGTGAGGTGGATAAACACTCATGCGCTCTCAGTACTTCTGTAAAAGATAAGCCCTAAACATTGGGTGGGTCACATACTTGGGTTACGGTATGAAGCTTTGGCCAAGTGTTATGCAGACACAAGAACACCGAAGCCGAGCAACTGAAGGTCTGCTGTAAGACCTCGCAAAGAGATGTGAGAGCAAAGGAGAACACTTATCGTCCAAGGTTTTAACCCAAGGAACAAGTGGCCAAAGCTGGGGATACCAGCTGAGGACACACCCTTTATACATTGCAGAGGAGTGTGCACAGACCAAGCTGTGCTACAGGTAAGGTGTGAATGTATGCTATGTATAGTAAGTGATATCCCATGGGTGTGGGAGAGTTCTGTGATGAGGAAGTGTAGCAACGGTAATTGAAGGAATGAGGTAACCACATGTTATGACATCATGTGATGTCATGGTCGAGACTGAGTCATGTGATCTGGTCACATGACTGTTAAACGAGTGAAGAGAAAATGAAAAATAATTAGGTCAGCATATACAATATAACACTTTACCATTTCCTTACAGAGATTGCTTGTTTCGCTTTGGAGTTAATTGGACTTCACGCTCACATCTTTGCCTACCTTATATATATATTCCCTTTCCCTCCTGGAAGGATCATGAAGAGTTAAGATAAGATAATGAATGGTGAGATAAGGAAAATAAAAGAAAGCATTTTATCACCTGGAGGCTTTGGTTGCATGGGAAATTTTATCCTTGCATTCCCAATACTGGTGGTTGATCTGCTGGGCAAGAGCATGGAGTTCTTGAATGTCATTGGGCTTGCCCTGACGAGCAAGCTCATTCTTGATGCAATCCAGGAGGCCAGAGTAAAAGCTCCATCAAAGCACTCCTTGGCCCCAATCTCAGACCTGGCTAGCAAGTTGATTCCACTTGACAATATACTTAGAGATGCACTGGGTGTCATGCATCTGAAGGCACTCAAGCTGAGCTTCAGCATCTGCAATGGGGTCATGGGGTCTGAAATTAGACTGCAACTCATATAAAAATGTGTGCCAACTCTCCATTCACATGGGTCAGAGGCCTAGTGCTTCAAGTCCAAGGAGGTCCAGCTCAAAGTACTCAAACATGGTCCCCTTAAGGTAGGACTGAGCAAAGATTACCTTGGTCCAATCCTTGCAGTAGGTTTTATCAGGATCAAACCCACAAGCAATAAGACAATGCTTGAAGGAAAGCCTAATGCAACTCAACTTAAGAACAAAGAACAAGAAGGATAAGAATACCAAGTATAAGGACTACTTTACAGAATGAGTGCTACTTATATAAGGTATCTAGCCCTAAGCCCTAAATCTAGATAAGCCCTGTACCCTGGTGTAATATAAGATATTAAATAATAGATCAGAATGGAATTGTAAATATGATATGATAAATAAACAAGAATGGAATGATGTCATGGTGATGTCAATAGGCTAGACCATGACATAATGATAACAACATAACCTGATATCATTGGAGTGACACAATTGTAGGTAGCCTAGACTTGAATCTAAAAGCTGAATGGGCAAAGGAAAAGTGGCTGCCTTACGAGCCTTAGCCATTGCACCTTTCGCTTGCATTGGTAAGCCCATGTGGCATTCCTTTTTTGTCCATAGTTTCTCGCATGTCTCGCTCACTACTGTGTTCATCAAATCAAATTTTTTTTTCCCTCTTCTGTTGTTGTTGCCGCATCAGGGTTTGTGTGCGCTATGTGCCAAAATTTCGACTAAGTCCAAAATGCACAAAACACGATTTAGTGGACACTAAAACTCATGCCTCATGCGGCCCATGACATGCGTGACCAAACAATAGGCCGGGCCTTACATGGGGGAAGAGGGCACTTGACTACACAATAACAAATAGTGATTAGCTTTGATAACACTTGATCAAATCACTACACA
>JBBPTJ010000412.1:0-14479 GCA_038094035.1 Pulveroboletus aff. ridleyi
CCTTTCACTCCTGTGCTCTCCTCAGTCATTCCTGCTACTCCTTGGGCAGCAGCTGAGGTGAGTACCAGTTTTACTTTACCTTATCACTATTGCTAATTAGTGTAGTGGGCAATCACTGCCCTTTTACTTAGGTGAATACAGTCATTCCTGCTACTTCTTGGGCAGCGGCTAAGTGGGAAATCACTGCCCTTTTACTTAGATTTTTCACACTTGTCCCAACTTCGGGTATGTCCTGTTATTTTGGAATGCAGATCAAGGGTCAGATTGACCTTGTTACAAGCAAAAAAGGTTGAGGATTATTCAGAGGAGAGTCTTGGAGACTCAAGGGGATCAGAGTAAGCTTGAGAGACTGTCCAAGCCAATATTCAAACTGAAGTATCTATAACAGAGTGTGGAGACTTATATATGGATGCAAAACATAGAGCTGAGTAATGGTCTGGAGGATGGATGCTATGTGTACCAGAGCTGTGCTCCTAAGCAGAGCACAGGAGCAGAGGATAACTGGAGGCAGGACTAGTGGCTATGTACTGTAAGCAAAGAATAGAACATAATATGAAGAACAAGGGATACTAAATACAAAGGGTCTGGAATGTCAAAAATGTGGACTCATCAAGAACACACTAGAAGTCTAAGGAGGTAGACCTGGAGTTGGGTCCAGAGTTGAATCTGAGGATCAGGAATGGCAGATATGACAGATACAGACCTAATTTGTTAAAACTAGATTTCCAGAAGGTAACTCCAGGATGTCTGGAGTTTAGACAGGACTTGGCTTCACCTTATGTGGTGCACCCTTGTCACAAGTCTGGTTGTCCTGTAATTTTAGAGAAACAAAGGAGGGTCAGATTGATCTTATTGCAAGCAATAGAGGTCAAGGGTGGGTCAGATGAGATTCTAGAGATTCAAGGGGGTCAGAGGGTCAGAAACCAGAGTGTTTAAGGTGATATTCAAACTGAGGTATCTACAACAGAAATATGGAGACTTATATACAGATATAAAACATAGATCTTACTAATAGTCTGGAGTGTGAATGCTAAGTAGGCTGGAGCTGTGCTCCTAAGCAGAGCACAGAAATGGAGGATAACTGAGAGCAAGACTAATGGCTATGTACCATAAGTGGAGAATGGAGTGTAATATGAAGAACAAGGAATACTAAATAGAGAGTATCCAGAATGTCAAAGGTGTAGACTCATTGAGAATACACTGGAGATTAGAGAAGATAAGTCTGGAGTTGAGTCTGGAGTTGGATCTGAGGATCCAGATTGGACAGATATGACATATATAAGTGATGAAAACCCTTAAATGGAGGGGAAACAAATGAACAAAACAAACTTTGGACTCAAACTGACAAAAACTAAGTGAAAGAAAATAATGTGGAAAATATAGATAGATCAGAAGTACAGGTATATCAGTTTTATAGTTCCAGGTATGCCTGTAGACTTCTATCTATGAGATAAAACAAACCAAAGGCCAATTGGCACCCAGGGAACATACATACTAAAACCATCTGGTCTAAATGATACAAATCCAGTACCAGACTGACACAATCTGGATCTGGATAAATGGACAGATTGTACAAATGGGCTCAGATGGACAGAGAAATGGACAAAATACAAAAAGACCTATCTAGATGGACTATGTACACAGTGGATGCTTGAGTGAACTTTTGAAATGGACCAAAAGAGGGGCTTGTAACCATAGGAGAACCTGACCTCTTACACTGGCAACTTCTGCTAGATACCAGGCTTCAACTGCTTGTGGCAGTTGATGTCCTGACCAGGAAATGAATGGTCAAGAACAACAAGGATAGACACAAGTGGCACAGGAGGCAACAAGAAGAAACGCAGGTGTGAGCAGAATGTAAAGAACATGCCTTGTAGAAATAGCAGTAGCAAGAGAAAGAAGACTCAAATATTAAAGAGGAAGAAGAACAAGGCAAAGTTCATGCCCATTCCAAACATGCCTGTTCAATCAGAACCAACCATTCTCCCAACACAAGTAGTGATAAGAAAGATATAACAACACAGATTCTGTGAATTATGAATGAAAGACTAGATGCTGCTGATGCTTCACTATTGTATACCCCTAGACAATAACTCACTAGCTTTCATCCATGCAACAGATGGCATGCCCACTTTCATTCCAGCAATAAGCACCAAGGACAGGGCAAGTGTCATTCAAGATAAGAAACTCTTGCTGGAACAATTCAGTTAGGCAACAATTCAAATCATCCCATTCTTCTATAACCATGAATGGGACCCTTTGCATATAAAAATGCATATCAAACTCTGGTTAGCAATAGAAAATCACACCTGGTGCAACTCATGCCACAAAAGCCACCAGAAGGCCCACCAAGGGCAGCAAAGGTGAAAATGGCACAATTGCATCACATTACCACATGCATTTGACTTATCTATCATCAATGAAAACATGCTCAGAGACACAATGGACAATATCCTCATATAAATAAGGAACAACCAGATGGAAATAATAAATACAGTAAGCAGCATTTACCCTGTACCCTAATCACAACACAACTCACTTCTTCCCTGACTCCCTTAATTAATTGCAAACCACATCACAACTTCTAAAAAGAAAAAAAAAGGCCTTGACACCTGTTCAATGGCACCTACCTACCCACTCCATCACACATTTGACACCCTGTCAATGTGTTGCAGTTCAGCAATAAGTACACCTCCCTCTTGTCCAAAAGTAAAATGGTGCCAGGTGCCTCCCACTACCAACAATGCTCATTCAGCAGGAGCATGCATGCCATGTCCCCCATTCCCAGAGTACAAGAAGGTAGTCACAAGCAATACTGCTTCTTTTGCTCCTAACAGACACCTATGACTCTGTCAGCTTACAAAGTCTGCCTGGGGAGACACCAACACAACATTGAACAGTGCAATGGCATATATACATGGGATCAAAGATTTGGTGCATATGCCAAGAGATCTGGTGGCAACCTCCTCATCTGACAGAATGGGCATATACTCTGTTGCAAGTAACAGCACCCTAACTGCAGCACTGATGCTCACCATTGTAGAACAATGGAATGGATAAGGATCTATGATAAAGGGCATGAGTATAACTCAACCCAAGGGAGGGTGTCAGATGGCAGCAACTTGAGATACAGACCTGAGTGAAGAAACCCTCAAACAGAGGGAAAACAAAGGAACAAAAGGAAACTTGGACTCAAACAGGGTGTCAATTCCTGTTGTGAGCTTAAGAGAGCATACACAACTGGCCTCAGCCTAAAGGCTTACTACTAGCCTCACTAAGAGAAGGAAAGGAATATGGGCTCATATGCACCAATCACACAGTATATGTACATAGGAACTAATATAATAGGTGGTCAAAGCTGGAGATACCAGCTGAGACATCTGGGTTTATATAGTGCTAGGAAGTGCACACAGATCATAGGGTCCATGGGATAAACTACTATACATGGCTAAACTAGTATACATGATCATGAGAGTGTTCTATGAAATAGAAGCAAGGGTGGCAGTATTAAAAGAGTGCATTGGCCATGAGATGTGACATCAACATCATGGCCTAGACTTGGTCACATGACCAGTCATGTGATAGATGAAGTAAGTGAAAATAGGGGACTGAAGGTGCTTCATAACAATTCCAAAGAAGAATATATTTCACACTAATTTACAATATCCCTAATATTAGCAATAAAATGTCACAAATTTTTTGTGGAGATGTAAAGGGATTACCATATATTACCATAAGGTCAGGTGGTATTGTAATGCCTTTTAATATAAATTTGATGAAAATATAAGATTTTTTGCATTGAAATGCCCATAATAATGATCTTATAAGAGCCTTGTGATGTCCAAAATAGGGTTAGCATGACTTATAAGGCAGTCAAAAGGGGTCCTAAGGTGGTGGCATTATCATGGCAAAAAAAAAATTGTGACAAACTGTTTCAATAACATAAATGACTTAAAATGGTCATTTCTGGGCTAAATCACATGACCCAGAGATCAATTTGTAGCCAAGGATTTATACATTATTTGTTACCACCAATGCTAAGTGAAATTCTCACAGGGACCTGCAATACACTTTATGCATTGTATTAGGGTTAATTATTAGAACAGTTTTGTTGCTCACTGTATAGCAAAGGATCCTATGAAGGTTTGATACAAGGCCACAAGATAGCCTGCACCTCAGCAACAGTAAAACCTGGGTAATAATCAGGATATGAAGAAATGCCAGCCAAAGAAAACATGTATGCTCACCATTTGCATTGGTAAAAATACATTCACCACATTCATAAACAAGGAGGACCATGTTTGCATATCCAAATGGCAAGGCAGAACTTGGGGGTACTACTTGGACTGTTTGCAAAATGGTTTATAGGGACAAATGCATCTATGTTCCCAATGCAGGAGTTTTGAATAGAACAATATTAAATACAAAATTTATTCTACAGATAAAAAGTTACAAAGGGAAGGGAATGATTTGCAGTAGTATAATTGCAGCCACTGCAATTGCTATATGAACAGCCCAAAAAAAAGGTTCCCAAGGCTAAATAGAGATCAATTGTGTATATCATAATTTTAAGAGGCAGTTGTTGAATAAGCATGACTGACTCACTACCCTTTATTGTAGTATGCACTTAGTTACCTATTATAGTAATCTTAGATAATCATGTACCTACAGTTCACACTCAGACTACTGAGTTTAAATAAGTCTCTAGACACATAATCATCAGTTTGAAGCATCTCACATTTACATACCTAGCTGAGCTGAAAGGCTCAAAATAGTCCCCATTTAGAAAGATCTGTACCAGCCCAAGTTTCTGCTACATTACCTGTGTCAAAAATTTACAAGCAATTGTTATATGATTTAGAAATCTTGATATGATTATATTTGCTACACAGATGCAGCCTATCTATGAGTCACTGATATGAAGCAAAGATTGTCCATGTCATACTACCATTTGTGTGAACAGAGCAAATAAATGTGTATCAGATATAGAATGAAAGATTTCACTAATCTTCACATATGCTGGGGCATGTCTTTTAACCATAAAATCCAGTGAGGTGACCTGGCCATGCTATTCAAGCACCTAGTAGTATGAAGTTGCTGCCAATGTTAATGCTACAATAAAATTACCAGTTATATTGACATACTTGTGGAGATCCTCTAGAAATAGGACATCAGAGACCAAATTAATAATCTAGCTTAAGATCATGGCACTGCCTGAGCTTGAGTCCAATAGGTGCTGGAAGAAGCAATCAGTGGAAAGAAAAAGATCAAGCATTCAATTACCTGAGTATCTGCACTCAAGAACATGAAGTTCTTGAGTAGCCTGCTTACTTCCAAGTGCTTCCACTCAGCCTCACTAAATCTGTTTTTGATCACTGTGGCCTTCTGAAGCTAGAATGCATCTTGCATGTTATGTGCCACATATGTACATATGTATGGAAATGGTGACATCTTGGTGCCCTTTACTCCTGGCCATCTAGGCCCTAACATGTATATTCTGGGGTCAGCAGACATTTCTAAAGATATACATACATATGTACTAGCACTCAGCCTATATGGGAAACACTATATTGCTAGTTAGGTCATCCCTCTAAGAAGATCCAGAAACATGCACAAACACATATATGAGGCTTTCCTGAGACATCCACACCATAGGAGGACATCATTTGTCCTGGCTGCACTGTGGGCAAAATTCCCAATTATGCCTTTCCATCTGATGTGCATAGAGTTAGTCAAACATTCAAGCTTGTGCACTCCAACATAAAGTCATTCCCCATCAAATCATACCACCACTACAAATACATTATTACATTTGTAGACAATTACACCTCCTTGCATATGAAAAATGCTGTATTAATGGTCACTAAACATTTTCTATCAATAGTCCAGACACAGTTTTCTGCCAAAGTCAAAGGATAGATGTCTGATGCAAGAGGAGAGTACAATCTCATGCTTTTGATAAGCTCTTGGCTGACAATGGGATCCATGTATTCCATGTATATCACAGTAGAATGGTTAGGCTGAATGCTTTATGTGTACTGCCATAGATAAATCAGAAGCTATGTGCCTTGAGGCTTGAGGCTTGCATTCCTAATAGCTGGTGGGAATTCTCAATGACACATGCTTGTCACTTGTACAATAGGACACTGCTCTGCCAACATAATTGGCATACCCCTTATGAGCTCCTTTACAAGGAAAAGCCTGACATTAGTCACTTATGCATATTTGAATGTATAGCATATATATTTATCCCTCAGAATGTGCACATCAACAAGATGGCTTCTAAGTCAGAGCTTATGGTGTATCTAGGTGTCACTTCTGGATATGAGAGCAAATATATCTTTATGTGCTCTCCCACAAATGTCATTTTCACATTTGCACATGCTCATTTTAATAAAGCACAATTTCTGAAGTGTAAAGCTTCAACTCACAGACAATATGCTGTCCAAGACCCTGTTCCTGATGGAGACAATGTGCAGCTACCAGTGTCACTTCCTGTCATATCCATCCCAATCCAGATCCTTGGATCCAACTCCAGGCTCAACTCCAGACCTATCTCCTCTGACCTCCAGTGCATTGTAGGAGGTCAAATCCTTCTATGGTTACAAGCCCCCTCTTTTCAATCTGTTCAAGCATCCGTTCAAGCATCTATCATGTCTATAGTCCATCCAGGTAGGTCTCTTTTATATCCCATCCATTTCTCTGTTCTTCCAGCTTTGTTTGTATAATCCACCCATTCATTCTAGATCTGGGTTGTGTCTGTCCAGTACTGGATTCATACCATCCAGACCAGATTACTTTAGCTTACATACCTGCTGGGTGCCAATTGGCCCCAGAGTAGTTATCTCTCATAGATAGAAGTCCACAGATATTCCTGGGATTATAAACTAGTGTATCACACCTTTGAATACATCTTTTTGCACCTCCCATCTTCCATTCTTAAGTCTGAGGGCTAGCTGCCTAGGTCCATTCTCACTTAGCCTGTTTCTCCTGGCCCCCTCCCTTGGGTTGAGTTTATACTTGCATCTTTTCTTTTATTTCATTCTTATCCATTCCAAAAAGGATCAGTGTTTTACAATGTTCAGGATGTCCATTGAGGAGTTCCTTTACCCACCCCTTCCCTGTGAGTATCAAGGTATGATAGGGTATCAATTACTTTCTCTGTGATGTGATCATGATGGCTTATGCTACTGCCTTGGCTGTAGCCATAAGCATGTTGTCAAGTTGTTTCTGGTGGAGGAGAAGAAGTCCTTATACTTGTTTACTATATCTTGTATACTCACTGTCAATATCTGGAAGTGTGTGCACATTAGATTATCAGTAATTCATGTAGGGTAGTTTACTGTTGTCAGCATTGTCAGACATCATTTGAAGGTTCTATAGGGATATCTCACCTACTTGCACTCACTGTCAGAACATATATACACATGTCCTTGGTTTGGTTTGGATCATTAGAGCTCAGGGATGCCAGAGCATATCTCATCAGTTTCAGATCATTAGGGCTCAGAATCTATGCATTAATCTAGATATCAGAACATAATTCATCAGTCTCAGATCATTAGGGCTCAGATTCCATGCATTTGGAACATATTACATTGTCCTCAGATTGGTCTTTTAGGACTCAGAATCCACATATACATTGGAACCATCTCAGATAAATCTTTTAAGCAGAGATTGGATCCTATTGAAAAGTATGCTCTCATGGGTTTTTTTGGCACTCTGTACCATGGTTTTTGTGCCATGGCTTTTTTGCCATACACAGCCTTAAGGGTTTTGACTAAGGAATGAAGGGTCAAAGGTACAAGAGAAATACTAAATAAGAAAAGCACAAAAGTCCAATACAAGAGGAAGAAAGTCTGATAGGGGAAGGTGTGGAGTCAGATAAAAGGGTTCAGAGGGTGAAGTTGGTAGGGGTTGGAATGGACATGACAATTATTACTGTTGCTGTTCACATCACTTAGCCTTTTTGTTACCTTATAGGCACTAAAAAATCAAATGTGGATCTTACTGCAAACAATTTCCAAGGGTCTGGTGTTACTGGTGTATCAAATAGTGTGTTCAGGTCTGCTAATGACATTATTGACTAACCTTTGATCTAACTAGCTCTATTATCTCTGGTATCCCAAGATGAAGTTGGCTTGGACAGATTTCTCAAGGACATTGAAATGATTGACATTGACAATGCTCCAGCTTACAACAACTGCACCCATGATATCAACAAGTTTTTCATGGGTGCTTATACTGGCAAAAACAATAAGAAGGTCCACAACTGTAAAAAATGCTTGTATGTCTATTAATTTGCATTGTTAACTACTTGGTTGATGCCAATGTACTCATAGGAAAGGATCATGCACAGTATCTCTTGTATCTGAGACATCAACATTGTAGTGTCATCTTGAATGCCATCTCCATGTAATTGATTATATTATAAAATATATCTATTATGTCCTAATTTTATATTCTGTGCTTAGGCTGAGTACCTGCAATGGGCCAAGATTAATGCATTCATATCTATGCTTTCCAAGGATTGCAAGGAGTAGAAAGAACAGATCACAAGCATACAGAGGCAGGGTCATCTAGATCCTGTCATATCTGCTCTGAATTCCATCCTCTGAACCCCTCATCCTTTCTCTGATACTCTGTAACCCAGACTTCATACCTCCATACCTGGACTCCATTCCTTCCTTTTAGACTTTCATAGTTATGTACTATATTTAGTATTCCCCTTGTTCCCTTTCGACCCTTCATTTCTTCCTCAACCCTTCATTCTTACCATAGACCCTTTGCCACACCATATACCTTCTTCTATGTATGCTCTCCACTTTCTTTTACCTGATGTACCTTACCATGTGTTCCTCCATTCCTTTGTCCAAACTCCGATTGGACTTTAGTATATAAGCCCTCTGTACTCTGTCTTGTACCCCAGTATGAATATCATATTAGTCTCCTTCAGATCCTTATTCAGTCTCTCCCTCACTCCCTCACTCTCCTCCTTCCCTCTTACAAAATACAAGGACAGAACCTTGGTAAGGGTGTGACACATAAGTCCTGCACCATAGTCCTCCTAGGTACCTTCCCATTACTCTGACCTTCATTCATCCTCCAACAAACTTCGTACACTAATCCTCAGATCTCAGATCAGACTTGAGTCCAGAGGGCCCAGACTTAACAGATCCTCACCTTCAACCCATGCTCCCTAAGGAGATTATACCACTATATAATGATGATCAATTTAATGAAGCTGCAATTCAGTAGCTTGTCTATCATATGTGCAGCTGGTAAATCTGGAGTGATCTAGGACTCAGCTGCTGCCAGATGGGCAAACACAACTTATTCATTTACCTAGTAAATCAGAAGTGATCCAGAACTATCATATGTAAGAAAAGGGAATGTACATAGTATGAAAGTACTCACCTCAGCTGCTGCCAGATAGGCAAACATAATTGAGGTGCTGTTGTGAATGGCTTGTTGCGTTCACCAAGAACCGAACCTAACTGTTGGCTGGACCAAACCATAACCCTAGAGAGAGGAAAGCTGATGACAGAGCTACCTGGCAAAAGGAAGGAATGCCTGTATCAGGGGCTAGCCAGAGCAGGAACCGTTGTAGAGCTTTCATGAGGGACGAGGGACGAGGCCCGAAGGCCAAGCCCTTAGCAGATAGAGGAGGAGCCAATCAACAAGTGACTAAAGCTGGGGTTCCCGGCTTTAGGCCACTGGCCTTATATATTGCCTGAGTCCACACACGGACCAAGCTGTACACTACTATACATGGTAACGACTGTGGATACAGTAAGCGTAATGATGGGATTGGAGGATGGAGATTAAGAGCTGCAGGCTACAAGGAGGCGAGCCCTGAGATCTAGATCATAGTCCTAGGAGATAGGATCAGAGATCCGAGGATCGGGATTGAGATCCAATATATACTAATGGATACATAAGGGAGATTAGATCAGATCGGGAGATCTAGGAGGTGGCAGGATTGCCATGGAGATCCGATGGAGATTAAGGGTCTAGGGTAGTCTAGGATTTGCCATGTGGTAACCTTGAGGCATGATGTCATAGATGATATCAGGGTCTGGACTCATCATGTGACTGGTCATGTGATTGGCCTTGTGGAGATCACGTGATGTAACGAACGTGAGGGTGAAGAAAGGTGAGGGAAAGGAGAGTGAAAATAAAAGTTAGATGCAAGGGGATTCGTAACAGGTGCCATGGAAAGGAATGAAGCTTTTATAGTATGAGTGGGATAAGGCAAGCTCATACCTCAATATATGTCAGAAGGGAAACATGTGGAGCATAGGTACCTTATTACATGCAAGTGACATATAGTGAGCAACAAAACTGACCCAATATTTGCATTATTTTGATTGTTGAGCTAATATCTAGAGAACTACTAAATGAAGACCCCTAAACCTTACCCTTGGTAGAAAGCCTAGATAAAGGGCTTTCCAAACATATATACATTGCTTAGCTAATCCTTGCTATTTCAGGAGATATTCACATATTAAACAGATGTACTCATTGAATTAGTTTTGTTACTGATATGTTAAAGTACTAAAACTACATGCTGGGACATAATATTACATAAGCAAAAATTCATGTGGATCACTATAAGTTCAACATGATACAAACACATCAAAAGACCTTTGCTTTTTTCACTCCCATAATCACGAAATCTCTCTCTATTGAATAAACTGCTTATATTGTTTCTTTCTTGGAATTGGGTCACTCAACTCATCAAATTACCCACTCTAGTGGTCTTGGCCAATCTACTATCAGCAGGCTTCATTTGAAACACTGTCCTAACCTTCCCAAGTCCTCTGGTGGTCAACCATCTATCATTACTCCTCTTAATATGTGCCATGCTATTCATTTTATTGGAACTGGAAAGGCTGAAAATGCTGTCCAGGTTACCAAAGCACTTCAGGATGTCAAGAACCACTCCATATCTCCCCAGACTGTTCACTGTTGCCTTAAAAAAGCTGGTATGAAGGCTGTGGTGAAACAAAAATGCCCACTTCTTTCCCAACATCATAAAAGAGCAAAATTGGACTTTGCTGAGAGTCATCAGCACTGGACTGTGGATGACTGGAAACATGTTATATGGTCAGATGAGACCAAAATCAATCATATTGGGTCAGATATTAGAAAGTGGGCTTGGAAAAAGGCAGGAGAGGGCCTAAGTGATAGGCTTGTAAAGGGAACAGTTAAGTTTGGGGGAGGATCAGTGATAATATGGGGCTGCATGACCTGGGAAGGATTTGGGGTGGCATGTAAAATTGATGGTAAGATGGATGCTGATCTTTAAACTTCAGGAAACTCTGGAGGATTATGAGAAAACTCCAGATGATATCATTTTCTAGCAGAATAATGATCCCAAGCACACAGGCAGGAAGGCCAAGAAGTGGTTTGATTACCATGGATATGAGGTCAAGGGAATATTAGAACTTTGGAAGCATGTAAAGGTGGAATGGTACAAGATCAGGGCTGCTCAATGTCAGGAGTTGATTGAAAACATACCTAGAAGGATTAGAGAGGTTATTCAGGCCAAGGGAGGATATACTTGATATCAGCAACAAAACTGACCCAATAAGTACATCTGTTTAATATGGGAATATCTCCTGAAATAGCAAGAATTAGCTAAGCAATGTATATATGTTTGGAAAGCCCTTTATCTAGGCTTTCTACCAAGGGTAAGGTTTAGGGGTCTTCATTTAGTAGTTCTCTAGATATTAGCTCAACAATCAAATAATGCAAACATTGGGTTGGTTTTGTTACTCACTGTAATGTGGTTGTTCCAGTCCTGTTAGCCCAGGATCAGGGTATCTGATCCAGTATCTAGTCAATCCAGATGTTAACCAGATTGACAGGCAGATATCCCTACCTTCTCTTAGTGGTCCAGGGCTCCAGAATGCCCTCTGGGGAAAGTGATATTTTGTCATTGTTAATACTAATCAGCCAATAGCAGCACTTGAACATCTGTCATTCAAGTGTATGATTGACATCACATCTCATACAACATCAGATGTGAAGATTCTAAACTAAAAGGTCATATGTCATGGTATCATTGAGATGTTCAAGGGTCAGATGCATAGTTTATGTGTGTGATTGCTGATGAGTACCCTGAGCTGTCCTACTCACATACTACCCTGATCAGACTCACTCAGGGTGATTCAGTCAAAGGATGGGTCAGTTTGACCTGTGATGCTTGGCAAGTGTCAAATATAGATACCTATTTTGCCATAACAGGATTCTGGGTCAAGGAGAAGCTCCTGGGCATCTGAAATGTTCACATGGCACTTCTCAGATCTGTTCAACTCAATAATGCCCATAATGGCATCTGACTCAGTCAAGCTCTATATAAAGTGGTCACATGATTAGACATATCTCACAAGGTTAGTTTCAACTTCAATATGATTTATAGCTCAGTTAATATTATGTAGATCAGTCATATGTATAATATGTAATAATGCCACAAATATGGATATGATGATGACTGAGTTCTCAAAGCAGATAGAAGTGGCAACAGGGAAACTATTCCATGGCAAATGTTGTTGAACAGGACCCTAGTAGCTGCAGAGGATGGCTAATAGGACTTACATAGAGTGCTTGAGTCAGTTGGGACACTCTCAGCTGATGGTTACGAGTCAAGAGACTTATTCAAACTCAGTAGTCTGAGTGTGAAACTGTAGGTACATGATTATGTAAGACTACCATAAAAGGTAACTAAGTGTGTACTACAGTAAAAAGGGTAGTGAATGAGACATGCTTGTTCAACACTCCCCCTTGCTAAGCAGCCAGTAAAGGTGTATAAGCATTTAAAGGACGAGGCTAGGCTGTCTGTGGGAGATCATAGAAAACTAGACCTAACTGTGAGCAGAACTGCTCAAACTTAACATGGCCCAAGTTCTTGGTAAATATGTCTGCAGGATTGGTGGCACCTTCTATGTAGAAGAGCTCGATCTTTCCCTTGGCAACCCAATCTCAAATACTGTGCCAGCGAATATCAATATGTTTATTTCACTTTTCAGTTACTGAGTTGGAAGCCATAAAGATAGATCCTTGGTTATCTCCACAGATAAGGATCACATTTAGGCAGTATCTCATTTCACCAAGTAACTGGCGAATCCATATCACCTGACAGCTGCAATCAGATAAGGCAATATACTCAGCCTCAGTAGAGGAGAGGGCGACAACTTTTTGCATGCGTGTCTGCCATGAAAAAATGCCTCCAGCCAGTTTCAAGAACCCACCGGTTTGAGAGCGTCTGGTGTTTGGGTCAGAAGCCCAGTCTGAATCTGTACAAGCAGTTATCCCATCCCCAGAAGCACCATCATAGACTAGGGAATAGTGGCGAGTACCAAGCAAGTAGTGGCAGATATACAGTGCTTTGCTCACATGGTCTTCTGAGGGGTTTGCTGCGTGCCTTGAGAGGGCAGTTACTGCATAGGTAATATCTGGGCGAGTGCCTAGCATGATGTACAGTAAAGACCCAATGATGGATTGGAATCGTGAGCGAGTTCCAGCATCAGCAGTCTGATCATTGTCTAGGGGGTAGTACCCCTGAGGCAAGAGAGTGGGTGCAACACAGGCATTCTGCATGCCAAATCGTGCTAGGACCTTTTCAAGGTATTCGCACTGGTCAACTAGGACCTGGCATCCTGAGCGGCATATGCACATATGGAGAAACTCAGTGGCTACACCAAGATCTCAACATTCCCACTTCTTCATGAAAAGAGCCTTGACCTCATTCACGATCTCTTTGCTGGGACCACAGAACATGGCATCATCTACATAAACGATTGCAACAACCATATGGGTGCCACGTTTTCTGTAGAGAAATAAGCCAGCATCTGACTTAAGACGTTCAAAGCCAAGTTCTTCCATGGACTCATTGAGGGCCTTCCACCATGCCAATCCAGCCTGTTTAAGGCTGTATAACGCCTTGAGTAGGCGGAGGACCTTGTCCTCTTGATCAGGAAGTTTGAATCCCTCTGGTTGTTCCATGTAGATCTCTTCATCCAAGTGGCCATATAAATAGGTGCTGCGGACATCTACAGCCTCAATATGCCAGTTTTCCAGGGCAGCTAGTGCAAGCATAAGCCGCACTGTCTCGAAGCGCACAACTGGAGAGAATATTTGATTGAAGTCAAGTCCTTCAATCTGGGAAAATCCCTTCGCAACTAATCGCGCACGCTTTCAACCATCTGGTTTGACATCGAAGACCCATCTGTTCTTAATGACCTGCCGATTTTTAGGGCAATCTACTAGTTCGCATACGTCTCACTTTTTAAGCATCTCCAGCTGCTCGCGGCAAGCAGCCTTCCACTCCTTCTGGTCTGCAGAGGGTAGTGTTGTAGAACTGATATTTAGTTAGTCACTGAGGACAGATTACATAATCAAAACGCGGACATTACAGAGTTACTTACTCCGTCGCACCTCAGTCCAGTACTTTTACTGAAGACTGAGGTGAGACATT
>JBBPTJ010000414.1:0-14448 GCA_038094035.1 Pulveroboletus aff. ridleyi
GGCGTGGTGCAATGGCTAGAGAGACTCTGTGGGGAGGAGTGTGTGGTCATGTAGGGGATGGCATGGAGGACTTATTTATCATTACACGGATTTTCTTATATTCTCATGGCTATGTAGGTGTCGGTATAGACTAATGGACACGCATTTATTTGCTGGTCACATGACGCACGTTGTCCCACTCCCGTGTCTCGTTTTGCACCTACACCTTTCCTAGCCTTTTCCGATGCCTCCCTCTTTTGATCTCCAATGCGCCCTCGCCCTCCTTTCTGTTCGCTTGCAGCCTCTCGATGGCATTGAAGATTTTGAGCGACTCGTCAACGTTGTCGCGTCGCTTTGATTGCTTGGAAGACCTCTGGTAAGATTCGCCCAAGTATCTGTGTATAGTCAGGTCTGAAATGACTGTGAAGGTAACTGGGAGGTAAGGGTGGCGAGTTTGATGGTGGCCATACCTCTGACAGGGAGGTGTGCAGAAGACGAGGACCCCCTGTACGTGCTAATTCGGGCTGGTGAACTCGCACGCAGTGCGGTGTCCCATTGGCCGGTGTTCTCATGCCCCGTACACGTGGTGCAAAGGAGGCAAACTCTCCCCTTGACCTCCACCTTGGGCACATCCTTATCATGACCCACCAGCCAACCCTTCCAGACAGCGCAAAAGTAATTGAAATCAAACCTCCAGGTCCTACATGGTTTATCACTTTCACTGGGGATGGCAAGAAAGTATTGGCTGGCGATCGTGATGGGGTGCTTCGGCAATGGTGGGTAGATGACGGACGTGAGGATGGTGAGCCCATTCAAACTGGGATGGTGCGCACCCGCTGTGTTGCGTGGTCGCCGGATCGCACGCGATTGGTGTGTGGGCTCAGTGGCAACAGCATGAACGTAGCCGTGTTGGATGCACAGACTTACAAAAGGGTTCTGGAAGTCGAGGGACACACAAGGGAGGTATACTCGGTCGATGTCTCCCCCGACGGGACAAAATTTGCGACAGGCTCGCGCGACAAGCTCGTTTTCATCTGGAGTTTGGCGACCGGCGAAAGACTCGTCGGACCACTCGAGCACGACTATACAGTGTGTACAGTGCGATTCTCTCCAGACGGTGACCACCTCGCCACCGCGGTCCATCGTAGGTCGATCCAGATCTACAGCTGCGATAATGGCGAGAGGCTGCTGGACATCCCGTTCAAGGTTGGCTCGCTCTCGTGTCTCGCCTGGGTGGCTGACGGCAAACTTTTGGCCGTCTCGGATGAAGGGGTTAAATGTTTCGACATCTGTTGGGGGGGCAGTTGGTCAATGAATTCTCTACTCCTGGTGGAGACCCTCATTCTGTGGTGCCATCATACAACCAAAAGTTTGTCGTCATCTGTGCGGAAAGGGCACTATCTTTTTGGGATGCATCTACATATGCACTGATCGGGACAGTTAAAGAGAATGGAGGAGATACTGGGCGCATTGTTCTCTCCCCCGATGACGCCTGTGTCGCAACCGTAGATGCATCTGAGACAATCACCTTGCGGAGTCTGCATGGTCTCCTTCCAGCCTCATACCTCCAAAACCAAAGAGGTGACTCATGTTCCGTCATCTATTCATCGCCTTGTTTTAACTCCTTCATTTATTGCCCAAATTAATATTAGAGCTGCCACTTATGAGTATCAGTGATCAAACATTCACATCATGGATGGAAGGCGACATGGCTCGTGTTGAAGAACTCTTGACGAAAGACATCCAATATGAGGCCTCCGATCCATCTTACCGTGCGCATGCCTTTGCTCAACGTGCTCTTATAAGGACGCGTTCGAAGCAGTGGAGCATGGCCATCGACGATGCGAACATGGTACTCGTCTCTCGTTTGTTGTCCGATCGCCCGCACTGATTCTGTACGCCAAGTCTATCAAGACTCAGCGATCCGTCATTGGTTACATCGCAAGCGCAATAGTGCACGTCGGAAATGGAAAGCACGACTTGGCCATTCGCGCATTTGATCTCGTGTTCAGTCAAGGTATCCCCACCGAGAATAACTTTCTTTTGTTGATCAAGGTTTGCGCTTGTCATCCTCATCGTTGCTTGTCCAGATCATTTGTTCTCACTCAGGCAATCATCATGTTTGAATGCAGAAAACACGACGATGCCATTGCGCGCGTAGACGACTTGATCGATATAGCAGATGATAACTCAATATATCTATATGTCATTGTCCGAGTACGTCAATGTGACCAGTGGCAGCAAACATGGTTAAACCGATGTGCAGGCTCACATGTTCCTCCTACTCGGAGGCATGCCCTTGAAAGAGGGCGAGTACACACGAACAACGGATCTACTCATGCGCGCCCAGGAAGCTGCCCCATCAGAGAAAAGTCCATACCTGACAGTCATCTCGCTTGTACGTGTTCCTATTTGATCTCTTCTACCAGTGTAGTAACACTATGAAAGCTTTTCGAATGGGATCTCGACCGACTTGCGTCTGCGATTCAAGTACAACTTCAAGAATGGGCCAAGCAGTTGGACGGGAAGGGTGATGCAGCGTTGGCGTCCAAGAATGCAAAAGGAGCAGTTGATCTATATTCTGCTGCGATGTTCCTGAATCCGTCAAACCGTGTGGGCCTCCTCGTGCGACGAAGCGAAGCCCTGGCAATGCTGGAGTCGTGGGAGGATTCGTTGAAGGACGCAGATGAGGTATGATTTTTCCGTGATGTTGTCCGACGATCCTAAAGTTTATCGATTCAGGTAATCAAGGCTGACCCCGTGAACCCGCGGGGATATGAGAGACGACATGCCGCACTACATGGTTTGCAGCGCTATGATGAAGCAATCGATACCCTCAGCCAGTTGCTTTCTCTCATTCGGGATTCTCCTGATCCGGAGACCCGTCGTAAGTGCTTGCCCCTCCAGATCGTGTATATCATCATGATCTGTTTGCGCAGAACTAGGAACGAAATATGGCTCACCTGCCCAGTCAGAAAAGGCGATCGAGAGCTCTGTTCGCGAAGTTTCCAAAGTATCCCCACTTGTCCTCATCGACATCCAGAGCGGTTCTCTGTGCGACAGTACCAAACGGCTGAGTATATTCAAGTCGGAGCCGCCGTTCAAACAACTAGTTTCATCCATGACCCGACAGTTTGACGATGGACATATCCAGCTGGTGGTGGGCAAATACTTCCAATATGTGACCTTCTCGCACGTTTGGCAAGGGCAAGAGCCGTCGTTCCAGGAGGTCACCTCGGTCGGCTCGGTCTGGAAACTGGACTCATCGCCTCTGAACGAAAAATTGCAAAAGTTCTGCGAGGTGGTCCGCAGTGATGGATACCGGTGGGCATGGAGCGACACGTGTTGCATCGACAAGATGATCAGCACAATCTTGAACCAGTCGCTCACGATGATGTACAAGTGGTATGAAGCATCCGCGGTGACATATGTCCTTCTTGTCGATCTGGATTCTCCATCCGCCATTGGGGATCTCATGGAGAGCATCTGGATGTTGCGTGCATGGACAGGACAAGAACTTCTGGCATCAAAGGTGATCCGATTCTATGATCGCAATTGGAAACTGTACCTCGAAGATGCCAGCACCAACCACAAGGAATTGCGAGCAATCCTGGAGGAACTTGCGAATGCCATTGGGATCTCACGCGAAGCCATCACTGCGTTCAATCCCGACAATCTATCCATCCAGCAGAAACTGCGACTTGCCTCGACGCGCAATGCGACAGTGGAGGAAGATGTCGCATACTCGTTGATTGGCATTTTCAGAAGCGACATTCGCCCTCACTATGGAGAAGGAGATGCAGCGCTGGGTCATCTGCTTGAGGAGATTGTGGCCCGGACAGGCAACGTGTCAGTGCTTGCATGGGCTGGCAAGTCTTCGCGATACAACAGCTGTCTCCCTGCTTCCCTGTCTGTGTATAATCGCGCGCCATATGCTTTGCCCACCATCGGAGATGCTGAAATGAAAACGCACATTGCGGCATTGAGCACAGAACTTGGAAGCAATGCTGTACAGCTCTATGACCGGATCATCCGACTACCTGCGGCCTGGTTTGCTCATCGCCAACTATACCTTCCATGCGTCATCTTTCCTACGAAAAAGTTCGAAATTGGTCCTGCAAACAGTGATGAAAACCATTATTGGGCCCGGGTATCAGGGACTGGCCATGTGGAATTCAAGACATCGGACAAACTTTCGTTGATGGAGCCACGGAAGTACATCTTTGTGCATCCATGGGTTCGTGATCTCTGGGATCCGCACAATGATTTTGGTTATGAGGATGCGTCGGAGGAGGATGATTCTGATTCTGATCTAGAGCCCAAGGGGTTCGGGTCAGCTCAACAACTGCCTACTTCACGCACTGCCGGAATGGACAACACCACCCGAGCATCACGTCTACTCGTTTGGCTGCAACAGCCCTTCCATGCTCTGTTGCTCGAGCAGCAACCGGATGGAGAGTTCAAGCGGGTGGCTGCTGAGCACAAGATCGCTGTGCAAGGACCCAAATGCTATGCCAGGGATATTCATACAGAAGTTGTGGAGATATTGTGAATGGTCTGGTGGAATTCTCTCATTTGTGTCATCGTCCAGTCGTGCATTAATGTTGTCACTCTGCTTTCTTGTCGTGTTTTCGCTCTCGTATTCCACTCAGCTCAGTCGTGCAATTCATTTAGCTGCCTCATCACCTTCCATTACCCTGTGTCCCTGTACTGCAGCGAGATGTGATATAACCGTTGACTGTCATCGAGTTTGCGCGAGCACGTCGTCTCATTGGAAGCCCCATAGCACCTATTCATACACTGATCACTGACTTATTATCGCGCGACATACTTTACCAGATGGCCAGCTCGTCGGGCTAGTGCTACTGGTAGGTATTCTGACAACATGAACAGCGTGCTCAAAAATTTAGTCAACACAGAAATCAAGGTGCATAGTAGGCCGCCATCAGCAACAAAGAACAAGTCCTAGGATGTCAGAGGAGGTACAGCTGGAACACCCCTAGCGACAAACCCAATTCGCCGTGACTAGTGGGAAACAGATCCGCTTGACCTCGTCTTCCTCCCTATCCATGACACGAGAGCGCAATTTCCAGTTGCACACAATTCAGTACATATCTTGTTCAATCGGACGACCACTTCATCCATGTTAGGTCGATTACCTGGGTTGACTTGTACCATATCCGTCGTCGAGTGTTCTATGAACTCAAAACTGATCTTTGTTTGACATGTATGACTCATGCAGATTGGACGGGGACAAAAAATGAAGGCTGGCTAACCTCGATGAAGTCTTTCCGGATGGCGTTTCCGATAGAAAGCATCAGCTGGGAACAGATTACCAGATTCATTTGAGTTCAAAGACTCTGGTACTTCCTTTTCACCGCCCCGAATCAGCACCTCCTTGGGACTGGTATCAGTTGGGTCATAGCGACGAGACAGACCAAAATCAATAAAGTAATATTTCGGCGGACGTTGAGTATGTGTGTAATGCTTTGCTGAGCTGCTAGTCTCTTCTCAGGCTAGTTTCCATCGGATGGAAAGAGTTGGGATAAAGCTCTTTTGGGTCGAGCATACGATTTCTGTGCAAGTAGTCATTGCTAAATATTTACCACATCGCTCCTGGATCTATGATGGAGAGGGTCAACATTCAAGATTACCTTTGGTCCCATTTCATACAGGCCTTTGGCGTGCTCGCGGATCGGATTCGTGACGCGGGAGGCTTATTATGTAGGTGATGTCGTTATCGGCTGGGACAACATGAATGAACCCTTGGAGGGTTTCATTGGATATGGGGACCTTGGAGTGTATCCCATGCAACAAGGAATGGTGTTAAAGAAGGGTACTGTGCCGACGCCACTACAATCCTTCAAGCTCGGGATGGGTGTCACGCAGACGTTGGACAACTATACTTTTAGTGCGTTTGGATCGATCCGCAGCGGGTCTGTGATGGTTGATCCAGAGGGTGTACGCGTATGGGCGGATCCCTGTACCGAGCCAAACAGGGTGCATCCCAAATGGGGCTGGAAGCGATCCAGTGAATGGACTCTGGGAACATGTGTATGGGCTCTCCATGGTGTATGGGATCCAACTCGCGGTTCCCTCTGGCAGCCCTATTATTTCCGTTACTACCCTCTGTAACGGCCGCTATGCGAAGCGCTCCGAAACCCAACCAGGAACACACCTACCCGAGTAACCTTACTTCTACCGACATCAACTGTCGCCATTAGTTATACTTCACGAGACATCGCTAGTCCTTCAACAGACAGAGCACTGATATTAGGAAGTACCCTTAACCCATTATCTACAGTACTTAAAGAGAGCTGTAATGGTTATGATATTTAGTCAACTTCGAGACTTTTACCCTGTCTTATGAAGTGTGATTCTTCTTAGTGTCGCTACTCACTCTCCTCGGGGAGTAGACGCGACATATTTTTTGACATCTAAGTCTCCTATTCCCTTCATACACCTATACTCTTGAATCCTCCTTACTTAGCCTCTCAACCCCGGCGAAGTTACTGGTTCGGCCCACCAGCAATTGTACCCGACTGACCTGCAGCTCAAGAAGGAAGAACAATGTCTTGATACATGTTAAGAAGTCATACCACACAAGAATCTGATACTCGAGTCTCTAGACGAAGAGCTCTGAGCGAGTCATCAGCTCCATCTCCTCCCACCCAGGGTCCGCTTGGCCCTAAGGGTGATGCCACAAAGGGTGGCTCTGCTAGGACAAGTCCTGCACCCACAGCTGCGAGGACCAGACATCCAGTTGAGCTGAGGGCTCCTGGCAAGAATAAGACCCACCCAATCAGGGAGAGGGTGAGCGAGACGGAGCAAGAGGAGGAACCTGAGACGAACCTCCCAACCACCCAGAAAGCTGGAGTGGGTCCCACTGCTGAGAATGAAGCAGGATGGACAACAGTTACCCAAAAGAAAAAACGTACTAGTACATGGCAATCCAATCAACACCGTGCAGTAGAGCCAGAAGTCTCTTGCACCTTGTCTGAGATAGACAGAACTTTGACACCCGAGCAACGTGTCCGAATTCAGAACCAAGCAAGGGCGGAAGCAAAAGCTCAATCCCTTGACTCAGATACGACCCAGGAAGAAGGGCCCTCCAGGAAGACCGGCAAGGGAGTAGACCCTTGCAATTGGGGAAACATCCCCTTTGAAGAACAAGAGCTGGATGTTGACGCTCAGCAACGAGCCCTGAAAGGCTGGAAAGAATCCAAGAAAACCAGAAAGGCCATGACTCGAGCATCTGAAGCCAGTGAGGACCATTCAAACTCACCTACTAGTCCGAACAGGAAAGAGAAAAGAAAACCTCCCATCCGGGATGCTTTTGCTCCAAATGACCCTGTTCAGATGCTTATCAGAAATGCTCTCTGAGCTAAAACCAAGAAGACCCGTGCAAGCGTGACTCGTGTTTTGGAATCCTCCCAGCAGATAGCCCCAAAGAGCTACTTGGGATGGGCATTGACCCAGATCGAACGACGAGACAAAAAGAATAACCTGTCGAAAGCTAGTGGTACTCACTCCCAGTCATCAGAATCAACCGGAACCTCTGATAGCTCAAGTGATACTGAAGATCCCTCTGACTCGAGTTCGGATGACTCAGAGTCTACTACCAGCTATCGTAAATCTAGGTCTAAAAGACGAAAGAATAAGAAGGGACAAAAGAAACATACCCATTCTAAGCAAAAGTCAGGTTACAGACGAATCAAACCTATCCCACCGCTTGTGTATGATGGGCTGCCAGACTCCCGATCCTTCCATCGGTTCGTGACAGAAGGCACAGCCTACTTGGATGTGGGAGGAGTGAAAACCTGTGACCACGTATTCGTGCTCTCGCACTACTTAAGTGGAAAAGCACATGAGTTTTATATTCGGGAAGTGTCTGAGAACTCTTACAAGTGGCGATTGAAGGATTTCTTCATTGAACTCTTCAACTGTTGCTTTCCAATTGATTTCAGGACCAAACAGCGCGAAAAGTTAAAACGAACCTTTCAGAATGAGAAGCCTGTTCGGGACTATGTAGCTGAATTGCACAAACTTTGGAATCTAATTGGAGATGTCAGCGAACGAGACCAGGTCATGAAACTCTGGTTCAGGTTTGACTCCTACCTTCAGACAGAACTTTGGAGGGACAAGCTCAACCCAGAGCGGTCTTCTCTAAAGGACATCATTGCGGCAGCAGAGGTAATTGAAATAGCACATTCTGTGGCAACCAGACGAGATCGTCATCCTAAATCAGGACCTACAAAAAACGCAGGACTCTCCAATCAGAAGCAGCTGAGAGGCAATTTAAACCCTCCCTCCATCCCGAAGGAATCAGGCTCAATAGCTGGTAAAATCCCTGACCAATCCAGAGAATCTCAACCCGAGAATAAGGGGAGACGACCAAGTCAGGGCTTAACAGCTCCGTCACAGCGATCTCGAAACCAGCGCACAGCAAAACCTGGATCGAAGGTTACAGAGCGAACCAAGCTGAGTAAAGAAGAACATGATCGGCGAGTTGCTGAGAAACTCTGCTTCGAATGTGGAAACCCCGGACACATTGGCAAAAATTGCCCTAAAAAACTACTTATTAGTAGTTCGGACTCACGAAAGGCTCCAGGACAGGTATCTGCATTCAGTATGGGATTAGACGAGACTGTTCGCACCTTACAAGCCCTGGCTGATTCAACTGAACGAACGGACAGTGTGATGTTAGCCACAGCAAATGTTATTGTCGATTGGGAAGAGAACATACCTCTAGATGGTTATTCTCCCGAAGGGGAAATTCCAAACCTTCATTTCTTAGAGGACGAAGACGTATCAGCGGATGAGAATATCCTTAGTACCTGTGAGCCCCCTCACCAGATGGGAGACCCGCTTGCCCGACGGGCTGAAGCCCTTCTAAATGCTGGAGGTCCCTACCCGGGAGACCAACAGCTTTCCCCACCCGTTGAGGAAGCCCCCACCTGGCTGCCTTGCTTTTCAGTATACCGAGTATCATCCTCCCAACATGTTATCAGTGATAATTGGAGGCTAGTCGAGCAGGAATGGGATACCTTGATTGATTCCATACTCTTGATGAATAGCGAATTTCGCCTTACCGACTGGTATGCTAAAATGATGGTCAGAAAAGGCTATGGCCTAGAATCCGAATGGTCAACTTCTCAGTGGCACCCTGTGATGACAAATGCCCTAGCCCTTCGGATGCAACACTTGCTGTCAACAGGAATTGATACAGACTGGGAGGAAAGTGGACTACTTCACCGCTTCGACTGTATCTCTAAACCAGAAGGGATATGGATCTGGGACCGGCTATTGGGCCTCTGAGTCCGTATATCCTATTACCTCGTGCTCTGAGAAAAATTCAACCTTGTCAATTGGTACCAAAAGAAAATAGACCGCTATATGCTTACCCATTACACTTGCATTTATGACCCATGGCAGATTCCTGCATGGCTCTTTCAGTCCCCAGCGAGCAGCAGGATGCAATCCCAGGCTGCTTTACTGCACCCAGTTTCCCCAGACGAAGAGGAGATCAGTGATCTGGAATTGTTCGGAACCCAAATCCCTCAAAACCAACTTGCCTTCATTGAGCGTAATGCTGGTGTGGTGAAAGACTTTAAGTGACTTGTACCTAAACCAGTGGTGGTCCTGACATTAGTGAATGGGCGGCCAGCCCGAGCTCTTCTGGATACGGGGTCCTTAGCTGACTTCATGTCATCCAACCTAGCAGAGCAATTGAATGTCAAACGGGTTGCGTTAGAGAAGCCACTCACTGTTCAACTTGCTGTTCAAGGATCGAGATCAAAGATTAACTATGGAGCTAAGGCTCAGATCGAATATCAGGGTATTAGGGAAGAACAGTACTTTTATATCGTAAATTTGCTAAACTATGATCTCATCCTTGGAACTCCATTTCTGTTCCAGCACCAAGTGTTAGTCAGACTAAATGAAACCCGAGTCATAGTCAGGAGCTCACCGGCAAAGCCAATCCGGGGTGACCAAGTCCAGGTGCTAGCCTCCCGAGCGACAGACCTTCTGGACGACCATCTTGAGCAGATTTGGACTCAACTGTATACTCTGGCTGAGCCGTTATGTGCTAAAGCCAGTGAGACAGAGCTCCCTCCATTACAAGCTATCAACCATACAATTCTGTTGATCGATCCAGATCGCATATATCCCTGGCGTCCGTCACGATGCCCTGAAGCTCTCAGACCTCAGTGGGTGGAGAAGCGACGGGCCTACCTTGTGTCTGGACACTGGAAAGTCACCAGCCTTGGCAACACGGTCCCTATGCTGTTAATCTGAAAAGTCGGGTCAGACAAACTTCGTACAGTGGTAGACCTACGGGAACGGAACAAAAATACTCATAAAATGTCTGCTCCTCTGCCAGACATCGATGGAATCCTTCGTCGGGTGGCTCAGCACAAGTACCGGTCGATTATAGATGGTCAAGATGCTTATGAGCAGATCCGAATTGTTCCTGAGCATGTAGACTGGACAGCGGTTACTACTCCTGATGGGAATATGCTCAGTACCGTCATCCAGATTGGGGATTGCAACGCACCAGCCACCTATCAGGCCTTGATGAACCACCTGTTCAGTAATTTCATTGGTCGATGGATGGATGTGTATCTTGACGATATTATCATCTATTCAGACTCTGTGGAGGATCACGTTAGCCATGTATGCACTGTGATTGACATTTTAAAACGGGAGCAGTTTTACCTGAGCCGGACTAAACTTCGCTTCCTTTGTACCTCCATGAAAGTCCTTGGTCGTATAGTTGATGACGATGGAATTCGTATGGATCCCAACAAGGTCGACTGTGTCATTCATTGGAAGGTCCCCACCAACCGGGACCTCTTGCGAGGTTTCATTGGTGCAGTGGGTTACCTGGCGGACGATATATACAAGGTCCGTGTGCCTATGGGTGTGTTGTCAGCAGTCACCAGGGACACTGTGCCATTTCGCTGGACACCTACAGAGCAGCGGGCCTTCGACCAGGTGAAAACCTTCATGCAAGCATGTATGGATCACCACCACGTGCCCCTCCGCTACAGGGAGGGCAGTGAGCCCATTTGGCTGATGACCGATGCCTGTGCTAACGGGGTCGCAGGAGTGATTGCCCAGGGGCCCGACTGGAAACGGGCTCGGGTCGCAGCCTTCTATAGTGCCAAGATGACACCAACTCAGCAAAACTATGCTGTTCATGAGCAGGAACTGCTCGCTGGAGTGGAAGGAATGCTACATCACCGGGATGTCCTTCAGGGTGCTCCGTTCACTTGGCTGACTGACCACAAAGCCCTTGTGCATCTTTGGAACCAGCGGTCCTTGTTAGGTAGGCAGGCTCGCTGGATGGAACGATTGAGCGAGTTTGACTTCAAGGTTCAGTACGTACCGGGGGTGGAGAATGTCCTCCCTGACGCCTTGTCTCGGCTCTACTCCAACGATGCGCCAGGTACAGTGCGGGCCCCCAGCGAGTATTTGCAGTGCGTGGAGGATGGGTTAACTGCTGACCTGGCTGATCTGGTCAGTATGCCCATTCTTGTGGGAACTGAGGCCATGTCGTCCTCCGACAGGCCTGGTACGGACCTGTCGATCTCTGCCAGTGACTCCCTCGAGGCCCGCCCATCTGAGAGCGCGGCCAAGTTTGCCCGTCGTATGTGTGGTAAGGTCGTTTTCCGCGGACCACGGAAATGGCCTGAGGGGGAGGGGCTACCCACCAACCTAAGCCAGAAACCCCAGGCAACAAATGAGTCAGACGCACCAGTTGGCCTCGAGGAGGAAATCCGACGGGATGTGCTCCCGGATGGCAATGCTACTCTCAAACAGGCATTCCTAAGTTTTTTGGATGAGAACGATACTCTGAAACAAGTGAAAGATCACTACCGGGAGGACAGCTTCTTTCGGCTGATACTCGACGATCCTGACCACTATCGCAACTTCGAGGTCACAGATGGTTACATCCGTCTTCGGACCCGAGAGCGAATGCTCTTGTGTATCCCCGATGTGATGGTCTCCGGTCAAAAGGCCCGAGAGAGGCTAATCGACCAGGCACATTCGATGTTAGCTCATTTGGGAAGCGATAAAACATTAGCTTACCTCAGAGAGCACCTGTGGTGGAAAATGATTGCTCACGACGTGAAGCAGTTCTGCAACACCTGTTCCGTTTGTAAGAGAAGTAAACCCTCTAATCAGAAACCATTCGGACTACTTCACTCACCGGAAACACCAACGAAACCATGGGAGTCGATAGGGATTGACTTCCTCGGGCCTATGCCGTTGTCAAAAGACCGGGACGGAGAATACAACTCCATTACAGTAGTTATCGATCGGTTCACCGGAATGGTACACCTTGTGCCAAGTAGAACGGACTATTCTGCTAAGGAGGTCGCTGAGCTCGTGTTCGCCAAGATCTACAAACACCATGGATTACCTGGGACTATCATCAGCGACCGGGACTCCCTGTTTACCAGCCTATTTTGGACCCGGCTAAAGCAGTTAATTGGTGTTGAGCACTGACTATCAAGTGCTTACTACCCCCAAACCGATGGAGCCACCGAGCGGGCTAATCGCACCATAGGCCAGATGCTGAGAGCCTGTATTGGCCCGTCTCAACAAGACTGGGTTAGCAAACTACCTGCGATTGAGTTTTTGATTAACTCTGCTCGATCAGAAACTACTGGGTACTCCCCATTCTTCCTGAACTCAGGGCGAGTTCCAGTAACCTTCGTGTGGAACAACCCCACCCGGGATGAGTACCCTAGTGTTCGAGCATTTGCTATGCGAATGAAATCAGCCATGATTCAAGCTCACAACACAATCCTGTCGGCCTGAGTTAAGCAAACGAGAGCGGCCAATCGAAAGAGACAGCCATCACCTTTTGCAACAGGAGATCTGGTATACATCTCCACCCAGAACCTGACTCTCCCGAAAGGAGTGTTGAGAAAGCTTGCTCCTCGATTCATTGGACCTTACAAGATAGAGAGAGACTATGATAATAACTCATATAAGGTGGACTTACCTGCACGATTGAAGCAATGGGGAATACATCCCGTCTTCCATGCATCCCTTCTGCGGATCCATAGTCCTAGCGATGATCAATTGTTCCCAGGCAGGTTGGAAACCCAGTTGTTTGACTTCAGGATGGTTAACTGTCATATCCATCGAATTCGGTACTCTGGACTCAACTCCGGACAACTCCAGACACCTTTCCTGCAACCTCCGGTGTGTTCTCGATGAGTCCACATTCCTGACACCCCGGAGCCTCTGTATTTAGCATTCCTTGTTCTTAGTGTTACGCTCCATTCTTCACTTACAGTACATAGCCACTAGCTTTGCCCCAGTTCACCCCCGTCCCTGTGCCTGCTTAGGAGCACAGCTCCAGTATCCCTAGCATCCGCACTCTGGACTATTAGTAAGACCTATGTTCTACTCCCGTATATAAAGTCCCCACACTTGTAGTAGATACTCCAGCTTGAATATCGACTTGGACAGTCTCCCAAGCTCACTCTGACCCCCTTGAGTCTCTAAGACTCTCTTCTGAACCATCCTTGGCCTTGTTGCTTGCAACAAGACCAATCCGACTTCTTCCGCCTGTTCCAAAATTACAGGACACCCCCAGAGTTGTGACAAGGGCGCACCACATACGGTGAAGCCAAGTCCTGCTCGAACTCCGGAGTTCCGGAGTTACCTCCCGGAGACCTCGGTTCTAACATTGACACCAAATGGAGGGTTGACCATATCTTGTCGCACGTAGGGAAGGGCAAGTCAGCCACGTTTGAAGTGCGTTGGACAGCTGGTGACATCACCTGGATGCCTGCCGACCAGGTGGCCCAGCTCACAGCCCTGGCGGAATATCTAGAACTGATGAACGTCAAATCAATTGAGGAGCTGCCGATGCGAACCACTCACCGAACCGATGACAGCGAACCCATTTATAGTGCGGCCGTCTGGCTGGACGAAGTCGGACCCCCCGACTCGCTGATGGTCAGATCGAGTGCTCAGAGACACCGGTCACACCGACCTTTCCAAATGACCAACATCTTTGCTGAGGGGCGGGATTTCCTCATGCAGGATAGCTCCCGCGAATCACCCCCATTCTTCGTTGCCCGGGCCCAGCTTCAGGCCTTCCTAGCCCACAGTGTTCGGATTCGAACATCTGTCCTCGCCGACCGCATAGCCTTCGTCCCAGAGGGGTACTCCCACTTCGCCCGTATCTTCAACTCCGAGCCAGACAATCCCTACCACGTGTCAGTCATTGGACACGACGGACACTGGTCAGGTCATACCTACCCAGAACCCCCTTCTTCCCTCTTCTTCGGCCCTGACGGAAGTGAGACTGCTGCTGTAAGGTTATTGTATTGGGTGCTCCGCACCCTGTCCTCACTCCTTACTCACACTGGTGAAGTGTACCGAGTGGTATTCACAGATGAGTATCATAGGAGTTAATATGAGGATTGGCCCGTCACCAGG